>PQWD01004037.1:0-117224 GCA_019425675.1 Leucinodes orbonalis
AACCCTCCTTAACCAGTTTTGGGCCGATTTTATTTTCTCTTTCAGATAAGATTTCAAATAGAAGTAGGTAGATAATAATCAGATATTCAATAAACGCGCCTCCCTATCTGAGGCTTTGATAAAAAATACTAATGAATCAAATAAGGGATACAATGCATTAATTAATGAAAAATGCCGCATCCTAATTCGTGAGAAGGGGTTAAATTTGAAAGTCATTCAATTGGGAATTTAGGTCAAGAGATAATGCCGTCTAATGAATTGTTCTGACAGTTGGCCAATAATATTTGTTATAGATAACATTTTAAAGCTATCTCTGTTTTGTGGTTCTTGTTCTTAATAATATAATTTTACAGTTGCAATTAATTTAAATTGATCGTTTCGTTTTGTTGCAATTATACGACTGACCAAAAAAGTCACGGTCTGCTTTTCAATTCATTCAACATTTACAAGATTGAATAGTATATTCTTAAAAGGAGTAAGATACTTCGAAGTCATATAATTAAAATTGAACTTCAATATGTATTTACGACAAATACTCTCTGAAGTATTTTTTTATTAGATGTGGTCAAACTACATGAAATATAATCTTCTCAAGCACATCAAATTCCAATTTTTTTGTAAGAGAACCTCTTACTATACAAAAAAATAATACAAAAATACAAAAATATGTATTGAATAGTTACAATGGAACATGAAACACATATTGTTCGATAATGATGCTTTATTTTAATAACTGTGTTCGCAGTCATTAACGCCCGTCTCCGTGCTACACATGTAAAGATTATTTCTATACAGGACACAAAGATTTGTCATTACATTTGATATCCTTTAAGAAAGATTAAACTATTAAACAATTTGAGATAAAATTACTATAACAATAATACTCGTGTGTGTGTGTGTGTGTGTGTGTGTGTGTGTGTGTGTGTGTGTGTGTGTGTGTGGTGTGTGTGTGCGTGCGTGCGTGCGTGCGTGCGTGCGTGCGTGCGTGCGTTGCGTGCGTGCGTGCGTGCGTGCGTGCGTGCGTGCGTGCGTGCGTGCGTGCGTGCGTGCGTGCGTGCGTGCGTGCGTGCGTGCGTGCGTGGTGCGTGCGTGCGTGCGCTGAGTCTTCTTACACTCATCATACATGTTTCTCAGAGCTACCCACACAGGTATACAATATGATAATATTGACTGTCCCAGACATGTACAAATTCATTAACATTTTAAATAATACATTTCTGAGATTTCTAAAGACGTAATATTAATTTCCTGATTCGACCTCTAATTACCTTTATATGCTCTTGCCAGGACAGTTTAATTGTCAATTCAACACTAGATATTTAGTGTGACAACTAGGTTGAAGAAAGGCACAGTTACAATTTTTACAAACATCTGGGGATAATTTGTGTGCTTGAATAGAATTGGTGATGATGGAAGTGAAAGTTTGTTTGCCGCAAGGTGAGGAAGTTAGTTTTTTCAAGGTTTAAAGTAAGCAGATTGCATTTAACCAGGTAGTACTTTATGTAACACATTTTCAGCATTGGCACGTGTTTCATTCCAATCACTACCTTTGACCATCAAAGCGGTGTCATCAGCATACACAGTATTTTACAGTTAGGTAGTAATAGTTTACAAAGATCATTTATGTATATAGTGAACAAAGTAGGCCCTAAAACACTGCCATGGGGGACCCAGTATTTGGGTGAATCAACTCCTAAGACACTCCTTTTAGAAATTTTCACGAAAGTAATTAAAAAATATATATTAAGAATCTTTAGAAAATAAACATTTATTGGGTAAGTTATTTCATCTATTTTTGGTTTCGTAAATTGGCGCGACATATAAATGTTAATAAACGAGATTTTTTAATGAAAACTGATGTGTGTATCCTATTGTGATCCTGCGTTACATACTTTGGTATTTTTTATTATGAAAAAACAAAAATTAGACAAAACATTGAATAGTCATTTATTTAAGTTTAATTACAGTCTTTTTGAATAATCAACCTTAATTTTAAGTATATAACTAGAAATAATAGCCATTTTATGTCCACTGCGTTACTTTGCTCATTTTATCTGTTAACTTTAAAATAAATCTGGAATTATAATGATCAGTCCTATAACACTGACTTTTTCATCTTAGGTCAGTCTTTAGGCCCAAAATAACATATTCTTCAAATAAAGAATATTATTAGATGAGCTATTATTGAAAATGGTAACAAAAATTTAGGGACAAAGGTAACACCAGAGAAAGCCGGTAACTCTGAGAAAGACTAATGGGTAATCTAAAGAATTTTAACAGCTTTTTTTTTTTTCTCTTTATTTGGGTTAACCAACAGTGTACAATAACATGTTAACTTAATATTATTTATTCTAAAAGTAAAATATAACTGTGTCACCTATGACGCTAACACAGCTTTGATATAAGAAAATATATATGTTAAGAGGTGGTGTTTAGAAGGATAACAAAAGATATATATGATAAGATTGACATCAAGATTGTAGAATTTACATATTTGTTTTTTAAATGAAACATAGCTAGTGGCAAAAATGTCAATACAAGAATTAACATGCGTATTGAATATCTGCAATTCTATACATTGGTGAGCGTTTACCAGCATTTGTGCGACACAGGTTTGTATGAAGCAATTTAGGCATGTGGCGGCAATGGGTTTTAGTGGGGACTCTGTAACCTATCCTATTATTCAAATCAATGCAGTCATATCTGTTGTGACATAAATCGAAGAGAAACATTATCTCAAGTTGATGGCGCCTTGATTCGAAGTTAGTAAATTGTATCTAGTTAACAATTGCTCGTACTGCAAACACTGACGATGACATTTATAATGCACAGATTTAAGAAACCGTCTCTGTATAGATTCAAGAGCAATTTGTTTATTGTAAAAGGGTTCAAACAGGTACAGCATACTCATTGTGAGCGAAACTAAAGATCTGTATAACAAGATATGTGGAAGGTTGAGAAAATAATTGCTAGAAGCGTTGCGAATCCATACATTCTATGAGCCTTTCGAATAATATCATCCACGTGGAGGTTGAGATGAAGCTTATTATCTAACAGTACTCCCAGATCCTTATCTGATCTACTCTTTCAATGTGGACACCACATAATTTATAAGGATAGTCACAGACTTGCTTTCTTTTTGTGAAAGATATTAATTTACATTTATGAATACTCAGACTGAGCATGTTAGTTCTACAAATAATCTGAGAAAGCATCTAAATCTGCCTGAAATCTTTCATGGTCAGCTGTATCATTTATTGTATGGTAAATCTTAAGATCATCCGCATATAACAATATTCACAAAATTTAAAACAGCGGTGCACATCATTAATAAAGATCACGCTTAAGTGCTTCATAGACAATTGAAGTAATCTTATTTAACAACAACATTAACGAGATTGATAAATTAAAATTAAGTGAGATCATAAATCATCATAATAAGTATTATAAATAGTCATAAATAAACAAATTATTGTAAACAGTTTTACTTGAATGATTAATTATTTTTTTCGAAATGTCAACGAATTTTCAAACTGATAATAGGATCTGCGTCCTTTCTTTATTACTCCTGGCACCGGTAATTTTTGTATAATATACATCATAATCTATGTAAGAAATGTCCTTTTCATCCAACCTAAAAGTCTTAGCGTTTTCATCATAACTCTTAAAAACATTACTTTTTATTTCTCCGTCTTCTTCAACGTCAGTAATCGCTTGGCATACATAACTGTAATATCTTTGCTTGGATACATGTACATCGGTTAATTTGTATAATTTTACTAGTAGAAAATCTCCAGCTTATTCTTGATTTTGGTCATAACTGCACACGGTTCTTCTTCTGATGAAGAGTCACCGTAAATCTTATCATATATTCTTTGGTTTCGATTTGTCATATCCTGTAAGTGTTTTGTAATTTTCATTTTACTCAATGGCTATCATCATCGGAAGACAATATATTAATAGATTAGTGTTTTTCTTTCAGCTCTAAACTGAAGCAGGTAGTTGTCTGATCATTTTTTTTCAGTCGCATGTATATTTAATGAAGCGTCGTTCTCAGGCATGGGTATTCCTGTACATCAAACTGAATTCTAACATCGTAACTTTTGGATTAAGACTTACAGAACCTCGTATTCCAGTAGCATTAGAATCACAGAACAGCTTAATTCTCTAAATTGTAGTTTTCCATAGCAGTTAGAAATATTTGATGGACCTTAACGGCCTTATTGCAAAAAAGTGATTTAGAACTGGTTTAAACCTGGACTAACTGATCTTGTATTGTTACGGTATTAAAGTTAATACCAGGCTTAAAATGTGATCTTATTACAAAACGTAGACCAATCATTGACTAGGTAAACCAAAGATAGTCCCTGTTCTAAGTTTTCGTTCATTCTTTTATAATGACTTCGTTCAGTACGACATTCCGTTTCTCTTAACGTTGCAATCAACTTTGTACTTTTGAGGCTATAAATAATTTTAAAAATAAACAACAAATTTTAAAGCAATATTTCTTCTTTTAAGTTCCAATCCGTCAAACAAGTTATAGTTTTGTTTAAAATAATGATATATTTTTATTGATTCCTATGACACGAGCGTAGTTAGCGCGTAATTTGAAAAGTAATTGACTGTCAAGAAAGAGCTCTATTGTTCCTATAAAATACCATGCAAATAAATAAAGGAATTATTGTTATATTGTGTTAATAATGTTGTACTGACTCGAAGTATTACTATTTTGTGACTCTGTATGTATGAGAAGTCGTGGGTTAAAATTGTGAAAATAAGTCGGAAACAGCAGAAAAAAAGTAAGATGAAAATTCGAGGTCTAAAGAAAAAGCAATGATATTCTCTATATTTCATCATTGAGAAACAGCAGTAAAATATTGTGTAACTACAAGCGATGCAAAGTTCCATTTCACTGCAATTTTGATAAACAATCACAAAAAATTACATAATTGTATTAAAAACTGAAGAGTGGAAGAATATATCAATCAAGTAAGTTTTATATATACTTATTGCTTTTACCTATCAGGTAGTGAAACATATGATTTCTTTATAATTTAAATGCAATTGAAGTTCAATATATTTCACAATAGTAAATGTACATTGACTCAAGTCTTGATTTTTTTTACATAATGTAGTAAACTCGAATTGGATCTTGTATTAAATATTAAAGTATAGAATTCAAACATATTTAATATAACAGATTTGAAACATGTAATAAACGTAAATTATCTTTAATTGTAGATTCCACTTATCATGGTGGCTAAAGCAAAACATATGTTTGTAGACTGGCCATTATGAAGGAACTAAGGAATACATTTGTTAAATGAGT
This sequence comes from Leucinodes orbonalis, assembly GCA_019425675.1. NCBI lineage: Eukaryota > Metazoa > Arthropoda > Insecta > Lepidoptera > Crambidae > Leucinodes > Leucinodes orbonalis. Next base: position 5,330 of record PQWD01004037.1, read on the forward strand.
TAATTCCAGTATCAACTGGATATAAAAAGCAAGGTGAATAGTCAAATAAAATGAAAGTATTATATTTTATGTAACACAAATATAGTAGGGGTACAGAGAGACCCAAAATTAAAATGATAATAAACAATACAATTGTTTATATGTATATAGAAATTATCTAATAACTTTGACAAGCATTCTTAAAAAATCATACTTTCTTGCCCATACCAACTTTACATACTTATATCACTATTGTTTTTAAAATCACATTTTTTTTCAGTAATGAGTTCAAGAAAAGGCAGCTTGAAATGGTGGAAGTGGAGTGGAACTGATGTTAAATGTTAAAATTGATTTAATTTTAATTAGAAATAGTATTGTTATAAATGTTATAATGTGACAAAAAGATTATTAAATAAAATGTTGGAATAAAAATGTTTTGTTATTTATAAATATTGATGTATCAGCAAGAGAAAAATAAACAAGTCTCATGTAATATCCTTTTCTTTTATTAAATATCAGACTACCATCAGCATACATTTTCATCTCCGATATGAGCACAGTTAATTGCACCATTTACATTTTTAAAAATACAATACCGTTGTATTTTTTGTTTTTTTCAGTTCCTTTCTGTCCATTTAAAGTGACACGTTTTTTGCCACTATTTCCATATCTTACTGATCAGTTGTACTATAAAAGCACGCCATGTACCTATATCGGCTGCATCATCATGAATCTAATGAAAATTAAGCAAATATTTAAATTTCTAGATAAACTGACATGTATTCAATTACTTTATGGCGAGCCCATTTGGGTATCAAAGGCCATTCATGGGAGTCTTTGGTGAAATGGTCATGTAAAACATCAACAATTGTTTTGGCAAAACGTTTCGTAATTCTTTAATATGGCGCTGCACGTAATTCAAATTCAATACGCCGAGAGGTCTCTTATATACCTTAATCTTAAAAACCATTAAATCGACATAATTGATGATCGTAAACTAAATACAATGTTACAAAAAATCGAAGTATAACCTCAAAACAAAGTTAGTCCACTGTTAAACTAGGTGTCACACGGGTTTAAATTTAGCACCACAGATAGTCCGAACCTAAGCGTTAAACCTCATTTTGTAATAAGGATTTTTTTAGTCCATGGCTTAAACCAAGTTTAATCCCAGTACTACATTTAGTCCACGTTTTGGAATAAGGCGGTAAGGGTTCCTACTAATCTGGGGATATTCTTTGGTAGTGCTTTTTGTTGGTTTTCTATATCTTTTTCAGGGATTGTAAATAGTTTTATTTTGCTGATACTATTCATTTTATCATAGAATTGTTGAACATCAGAAATATCTTGACCGTTGGCTACAATTTTGTCAGCTGTTCTTTTAATAAAGCCCCAATACCATCAGCAGGTCCTTTACCGTGGCCTGTTCAAAAAACGACCACGTCATGTTAGCAAAACCGTATGAAAAAAAATGTGTGCTCATCAAGTAGAAATTTTGCTTTTGTCTGTATTGTGTACTTGGCCCATCCGAAAAAAAGTGCACAGTATTGACATCTTTAAAACTAGATATTATCCATTTCAGAACTGGATCTAAGTGAGCCCAAATGGCGGCAGGCTGGTGTTGTTTGATGCGGAAATGGTACAAAATGAATGAACTTTAAACCTCCTGTAGATTTACTATCAAAAGTATAGACCACAACAGTGTGAAGTGAAATTTCCTCCGAAATGATGGGATTGTACTTCTTGGCTGTACTTACAGCTATAATTTTCACTGAAGTCTGCAACTATAACACATTCGTTATAGCGAATATTATCGAGACAACGTCGAAAGTTTTTGAACTGGGTCTTAATATTAAACACATGCTTTTTAAATGCTGCAAGATCAGTCTCAAATCTTTTAATAAACATTTCAGCTTCTTCATTTCTTTCTTCTTTAATATTTTTAATAGCCTTTAGGTTCTTCCCATCTTTTATATACTTTTCTTCTTTTCTTACCCATTCTATCCATTTGATAGAGCCTTTTATTTTTTCAATCCAATAACTGTTCGTTTTAAACTTACATTGATCACAATTACCGTACATACAAGATTTCGAATTTACGTCACAAACTGTCGATTCGATAAGAAAGTTTAAGTCATCAGCACCAATTATGCTGTTTCTTTTAGTGCCTTTGCCTTATAAGCAAAATTGTGTGCGTTTTGCAAAGGCACATGTCCCTAGCGTCAACAGTAGCACTTATAACATAGAAGGGTTTGTTCTTTGTGAAATAAAAGTATGAGCAATGAACATCAGGGTTTTCTTTTTTAAAAGTTTTAAACAAGTTTTTCATTGAATCAAGCATGAACCGTTTTTGCTCTTTTCTTCCTCTTTTGTGACAGTTTCTTTTTGCCTGCTGTTGCACGTGAAATATCATCTCTCAAGTAAAAACATTTAATTTTCGTCTTTAACGCTGTATTTTTGTCTAAGAACCCTTTTCTTTGTACTATTTTGTCGATTCCTAAATTATCTTTAAGTATCTTTTTTTTCATTCCTGAATTCTTGACTTCTACAGTTGAAAAAATATTTTTTTATAACTTCACGTTCCTTCCTTGATTTTGTTGTTTTAAATGTCTTCTTTATAGCTCCACTCAAAAGTCTGTACCTCAAATCATCTGTTTCGTTCATTTTCAATTTAGTCTTTCTTTGATATCTTTTCTTATACTTTTCATATTTTCGTTTCAAAGTTTCAATTTCTTGTCTTAGTTTTTCGTTTTCCCTTTGCACTCTTGACCTGTCTTTTTTTACTTTCTTTCGGCCTGATTTTGCTGCTAGTGATGGTGAATGTACTGTTGAAGATGCACATGATGAAGTAGTTGGTGACCGTGATAATATTGGTGAAGTATTTCTTGGAGGTGTCGGTGGAGGAGCATCGTTATTTTCTGAAATCGGTGAGAGAGGAGGAGTATCTTGTAGTAATCTTTCTTGTGCTTTTTTTCTTTCCTTTAACTGCCGTTTACGTAACTTCCATATGATACGTGCATTATATTTTTCTTTCGGGGTTAAATCTTTCACCAAACGTTTTGTTTTATGATAACGTTCACGGTGTTTTTTCTTTGCTTGTTCGTACTTATCTTTATTTTTTTTTAACCTATCTCTGTATTTTTTTTGTTTCTCTGCTGCAGTAAGAGGCATCTTTGTTGACCTGAGACAAATAAAAAAATCAGGAGATATAGTATAGTTGAAATAAGCAACTGGGCTTGTGCTAAGGGTACCACATTACGGATAGAATACTTATATACTTTTTTGGAAATAAATACATTATTCTATGAATAGAATATACGAAGATCAGAATTTGTAGCCATCATAAATACTTGCTCCGGGCGGTAATCAAACTCGCAATTTTATAAATTGCGGTCAGACGCTTTCTCCTGAAAAATTCTCTGGCGTTTCCAGTAACGCAAGAGAATTTTTACCTGGCGTTACCGGTAACGCTGGAGAAAATTTTACTTAAAATCACGATTAAATTCCACTAAATAGACAACGACCCAATTTTTTAACATGTCCTTGAAATCAGATGGCTTATGCAACATTATATCGTTATTTCACTCAAAAAATTTGATAACTTACCACGAGTCCCGCCGTAACGCTGTAGAGCAGCAATAAACCCACGCACACCTAACGAGAGCACAAAGCGGACTGAAGGGCGGGTAGCGCGCGTTCGGCTGCTTTGAGCCAAATCGACAAAATATTAGACAATTTTGACCCTTAATGACGTTGCTATGTGTCGCCGTTTTGCTAATTATCGTATTTGAATTTGCCGGTAACGCAGTAGACGTGATTTTATCGACAATGTTTGGGACCAATATTTAAAAAATTAAAAATATTATTATAGAGTTTAAATCTTAAAGTTATTGGCTTTTAATCGTAAGCTAATTTCAATCTCAATATAAAACCTAAATAAAAAGTTAGTGTACTTATATAATTTTTTAGAGGATTTTCCTAATTTGTTTTATCGACTAGGCTCGGGGACACCCATTTTTAGTATGAAGAATGCTTTTGATCTACTGCGTTACCACACAAATTTCGTAAATATAAATTTAAATCCGCAGTTTATTTCAACTACTATATTAATAAGACATCTAATATTTGTTTATACACAAGAAAGAAGAGATTTTATAATAAAATATAGATTTTATTGATACTTTTCTGCGAGGACGCGAAAGGAGTACTTTAAAAGTTGATTCACCCATTTATGCTTTCATCATTGCTGACGAGATTATCTATAAGCACACACTGGGTACGATTGGAAAGGTAGCTTCGAAATATATCAAAAGCGACGCCACGAATACCAATGCCTAAAAGTTTATCTAACAATAGAGACACAGAAACTGTGTCAAAGGCCTTAGAAAGGTCAAGAAAAATGCCTATAGTTTTAGAGAGGACTCCAAATTCTTTACCACAGTTTTCAGTTAAGTCAAGCACAGCATCTTCAGTTGACTTGTGTTTTCTGAAACCGTATTGATTTTCAGCAATTATATTATTGCTGTCCAGGAAACTAAGAAGTCTCTTATTTAGGATTTTCGAAAATTTTTGAAAGCGTGGTAAGTATAGATATAGGCATATAATTACTGACAAAGGCCTATCACCACCTTTAAAAATAGGGTGTACAATAGCTTTCTTGAAAACGCTTGGAAAGACCTCAGACAAAGATTAAAGATGTATTCGAGGACAGGAACAAGTATTTTTTTAGCTGATTTAATAATAGAGACTGGTACACCATCCAACCCGTCGCTGAGAAATTTTAAGTTCGTTAATGATGCATTCAATTCGCTGCAGTCTTATCGAGAAGCGACATAGATTTCAAGGGCGGAACTGAACTAGATTTATCGGGAGCAGTATAAGGAATTTTACATGCCAAATCTCTCCCAATAGTTGCAAAGTAACGATTACATCATTAATAGCAGCGACAGGAGAGGTTGCGCCCAATAGGAGCTGAGTAGGGGTTACGTTAGGTTTTGTAATATTCCAACCTTTTTTATCATTTCCACGTTGCTTTAGGATTTTTATTGACCTTTTGAAATTCTATCCTTTCAAATGTTATTTTGATTCTTTTTAATAAATTATTTAGAAGTTTTTGTATCTGCCATACGTTACTTTTGCAATCAGTTATTTGGGTCTTTAACAGTCTTTTTATATAATCTATCACGGTTCCGCAAACACTTTAAAAGACCTGGCGTGATCCAAGGCTTTATTACTCGTTTTCTGCTTGGAATATGGGTCTGATGTGTATTGTTAGTTACGGCATTAGAAATCATTTCCACTAGTAAGGTAGCTGCTTGTTCCGCATTATTACATGTTCGGATAGGAGAAAAATCAATACGCTGAAGTTTCAGAGACACATAAATCTATATTAATGTTTCTGGAGACACGTTTGACGTTTTGGCGGTTTGGGTCCACATTGCAACAAAGTATCACTGGTGCGTGATCTGTTAGAAAGGAGTTCAGAACCAGTGCCACTGCTGTTGACCTGGATTTAAGCATCACATGGTCAAGGCAATTCATATTTCTAGTAGGCATAACATGAACAGGCAACAGAGCATGAGATGCAAGTGTGTTTAGGTAGGTCTCCGATACAGGATTTTATTAAGATAATATTTATATTTATGTCACCTATGAGTGAAATCGACGTAGAGTCCTTCAAAGTTGACAACACGGTATCCAACGAACTAATAAAATTTTCTGTGCATGTATACGAAGGTGAACGATACACTGCAAGTACATATTGTCAAAACTTAGGGACTTTAATCATAAGACAACTAGCTCATTGATTTCTGGTATGACACAAGTATGTGAAGATCGTCTCTGACGTATGCCACAACTCCATCGTTTTGGTTACTAAAGATCGATGAGTACGACGTGAAACCTGGAGGATGGTATTACGGACATTTACTCAACCAACATTCTGTTAAAATAATAATATCGATTGGAATGGTAATTCGATGTAAAAGAGCTAACAGCATTGTAAAATTTTTATTTAGACTTCTAATGTTTACCTGAAACACCTTCAGCATACCGTTTGCACAAGGAACATGTAGGTTGCACTGTTCTGGGAGCAATGAAATGACTCGATACTCTTATGTCTTCAATTTCGTTAATAATTGTAATTTTATCTGGCATAAAGAACCGAGACTTTTCAGCAATTGAGTTATATAAACAACTGTACCATATAAAATTACCTTTTTAAGTAATTGTGGTTTACGGGCAAAGTCTATCAAAGTACGAAAGCCTTACTTTGTAGATGAATGTTAAATATATTTGTTGCAGAAAGGTGAATATAGATGTGTATTGTAATCGTTATGTGATTGAGAGGTATAAATGATTTTGATTATGATGTTATCTTAACTAGTGATACAAATAAGTTTTCCAGAGTATGATAGTAGGGTGCTTGTGCATTATCCATAAAAACATGCAATATAGTGATATAGGCGACATAAAACTATTAGACATAACTCTATATAAGTTCTATTTTGCCTAGTCATTTTTCTTTGATAATGTTTGATAGATCTTTTTCAGACTTTATACAAAATAGAGAGGAGCCATCAGACTGACGCAAAAATATTTTACCATGTGAGACCCAGCAGTATTTAAACTTATTACTTTTAGAGAAATCCCGTGCTAGAAAGAATAATCTTTCTAACTATACAGTGCGCTTAGTTGACTTTGCAAGGTTTAACTACTTAAGCTTGTCAAAACTTTTTATTAGTTTTCAATAACCTAACCTTTCGGTCTGAATTTAGTATCTCTAGATGTAATGATACAATGTATAGTCCCGGCAACTCTAATATTTGTCTAAGGTACAACTTCAGTTTTCAGCTAGATTAAGAGAAAATAATAAAATAATAATAAAATCTTTATTTTCTCATCACAAACAAACATATACAATATACAGTTTAAATCAATAACATAAATTGACCATTTTATGTTTGTGTGAGACTGACGCCCGTAATAGGTATTTGCATACTGTTGTACAGGTCATCAGGCCCCACCATCACGGAATTGACACAATAATAATTATGTTAATACAGGGTATATAGCTTGTTTGGAAAAAATGGTAAAACATTACTAACTGCTAATTATAATCAAAATACAAAAGAACAAATGAACTATCTGTACAAAAATCTTTTATGTGTATCGGTAGTGTAAGAGTACATGTGTGCGTGCGTGCGTGCGTGCGTGCGTGCGTGCGTGCGTGCGTGCGTGCGGGCAGGCGGGCGGGCGGGCGGTATGTGCGTGCGTGCGTGCGTGCGTGCGTGCGTGCGTGCGTGCGTGCGTGCGTGTGTGTGTGTGTGTGATTATGTGTAGGTATGGAAGTAATATTCAGTTTCATCATAGGTTTTTTTTAGAAGTAAGGAACGAACACTGTTTTTGCACTCATAATAAGAGAGACTTGGCAATGAAATTTCACCGTTTATTTTGTTGTATAAAGAAGGACCAAGATAATAAAAGAATTTTTTCACGAAAGAGTATGCAGTTGATGGTACGATACAAATTCTATCTTTGCGTCTTTTAGTCACGACTTTATTTGGTGTTTTCTATGTTGCGACACACAATGTCAACAATAAAAAGCTGCCTTACAGTCAAACGTTACAAATCTTGTAGAGTTCTCTTGTCGAAATTGTATAGATCGAAAAGTTGCCACCTTTAGAACAGCTCGTTGTGCTACTTCAAGGGTTTCAGAGTAGTTTTGAGACTCCACCCCAACATGAGATGCAATACATCAGTATTGAACGACATAAAGCGTAGTATACATTTTGTATGTTGTTGAGATGCTACATGTCTCAAGATTTTAAAAACATAAATGAGCTTACGTATTCTTCCCGTTAGTAGATTTATGTGGCTCTTGAAGGTAAGGCACTTATCTATGGTTATTCCAGGTATTTTTTTCATCTACTGATGAGAGTGACGGTTGTTCGTCAACTCCTAAACAGTATTATTACTGTAAAATATTCCTTATCCTTTGCCCTTAATGCGAAATTGTGACGTGAAATTACATTACATACTTTTTAATAAGTAAAAATAAAAGTTTCCTGGGAGTTTCATTCCATTCCAGAACTTTCCTCAAAGAGTTTTAATGGAGGCCTGCCGCACCGTGTCCTTGACCTTGGCGCGTGTATATTCCCAAAAGCGAGTCGACATGTTTCATTCAGAAGTTGAACTGAATAACTCCAAAGCGTGCTTATGTTCGACCTTCAGTTTCAGCAGTGTTGCCACCTTAGCCCATTTGTAGCTAGATCTAGCGCCTTTTAGTATAGATGAACTCCTTTTTTAACGATTTAGCCCGAAAAGAGAAATCTAACTCTTTTTCACTGTCTTGAAAATAAAACCAAATCATGAAGTTTTTGATATGCTTACAAGTACTTTAAAACGGCTTCATGACATGATTATTTCAATATTTTTATAACAGAAAATCTTTTGACGCTCAAAGTAGCCCTTTCTAGCCTAATTTTAACTTCTCAAAAAGCCCTTTTTCAAAACTCAGGTGGCAACACTGAGTTTCAGTACTGCTAGGTCTGGTTAAGTAAGGAACTCTTACGTCATTTGAAAAATATCGACAATCATCAAGAATCAGTAGCAACAGAAATTTTTCGTCTACTTTCTTTCTCTTGGACGACTCGGGACTTTTTCGCACCCTTATCCCGTGCTAGCCTAGTGTGTATAGGTGGTAGACTTGAACTTTGTTCATTGATGGACAGTATGTACTCCGGGCCTAGATTTGGCTTGAGTCTACCTTTATACGCTAAATAAATTAAATGTAAGTGATCCCATCATACATTACTGATCTTAAATTATGGTATACTACCAATTCTTTTGTACTGATTGGACGGGTGATACTCGTAAGATATTCAGAACTCATCCCGTCGCGTTTATTCAGTACCCATCGTTTCGTACCAGTGCAAGTCCTTTTTTCTATGTAACAAAGTTTACAGGGCGGTTAGAATGCTCACCTGATGGTAAGTAACACGCCTAACCATGACAGAGAGGCTTTAAATGAAACCAAAAACTGAAGAACAGTTATTATTCTTGATTATTGTCGCATTGCGCCCGTCATCCGAGATAACAGATGTTAAGTTATACCCGGTAATTGTTCTTGAATCGCGGCTTGACGGCGTTGTGTGAATGTCGATGGATTTCTTTGATTTTGAACCAAGTCCCAATTTCTCGATTACTTTGGTCGCACTCTTCGTCTCAGAACACATTTCATAAGGGAAGGGGACTGTCAGTGCGCTCATCTGATGGTAAGAGACGCCTGACCATGACAGAAGCAGTGTTGAAGAAAATTAATAACAGTAAGTAGTCATTATCTTCCGTGAACACAGCGCTGCACCCGTAACCCGAGACGATCGATGTTAGTTCTCTTATACCTGGTAATTTTACTAGACAAAAAACACAGAAGTGCAAAAAACCTATATTTCACGGGACGATATCTGGAACTGCAATAGTACCTAGACAACTCAGTACCGAGTCTTCAATGCTCTTTAAGACTAATTCGTTACCTTTACTAATTTGTTGCGCTTTTTATTACGCCGGAAACCTTGACGCCGGCAATCGTCAGGCGTGAATTAGCCCCTAGGGAGACGTAGACACGTGACATTCAACATAATGTCGTGCCGTATTTTGTATGCCACGATTCCCCGTAGTGTCTTATTTTGAAACTTCTTGTTCACCAGACCTAGTTTACGTTTATTTGTATTACGAGAATGTGGTCTCGTCGATTGTTACTTTTAAAAAAGCTTTTAATTTTATTTAATAAGTGCAAACGAGCTGGTAGATCTCCTGATGGTAAGTGTATACTGCCGCCCATGGACATTTGCAACACCAAAGGAGCTACAAGATAGATGCGTTGCCGGCCCCAGAACTAACCAACGTGCATGTTCAAACATAAATAAAAACAACAAATTTCAATTTCCGCAATTGGACTGAAAGGGAGTGTACTCAGCGTAATCGGAATAAACTGTGAAAAGTGTCAATACAAATATAATATTTATTATGGCATCAAAAGAGCGTTGGTAGCTCAATGGTTGCCTTCCGATCTAGAGGGTGGAGGTACAAATATCCCGCGACCGCGTGTTTTCGAATTTTCGAAATTACATGTACGTTTATCCGACGTTCTTACGGTAAAGAAAAACAAAGTAAAGAAACGCCTACCAACAAAATTCAAATTTGCGTGAAGTCAGCATATCCGCATTGGGCCCACGTGGACGACTAAGGCATACATCCTATACGGGTAGGCTCATGCTCCTTGGTGAGGACGTTATAGTGAGCTGGTGATGATGGTATCGTTCTCTTAATAAAGGGATATACGGAATATCAGCGTAGAAGTATCAATGGTCTACTTGGCCATATTCCGAGTAGATGCCTATTATACGGTACATTTTGTAATTATAACCATTTTCTGTATGCTATTATATCAAGGAGTATGTTTTTTCTTTCGTCTTTTTCTTTCTATGCGGAGAAAAGACACGCCTGTCTTGGTGTTTTGGCCATACACTTTCATCATCAGGCACAAGTAACATATATGTATATACATCCACATGCCATAGTATAGCAAAGTTCCAGAACGGAAGCTCACCTAACTTCACTTCTAGGCCAACTTTAATATTACTGCTTTAAAACATTCGACATTATTAAAAGTCGTTATTACAAGCAGTTACTTCATTTTTATAAGAGTTTATATGAGCAATCACAAAGTTCTTTCATGTTTGTTGGAATAATAGTAAAGAACTTGAGATGCTTGCTGATGGATTTATTGATTTCAGTAATATCTGAAATAATTTCAATCAAAATTGTCGCATATGTGTGTGTGCGTGGGTGTGTGTATGTGTGCGCGAATGTACATGTGTGTGCATGATGTAAGTGTGGCTTATGGCAATTTAATCTTATGAATTTAAAATCAATTTAATTTAAGAAACTTTTATTTTCAACCGGTGATTGTCGCCATCGTTTTCATTTCATCCGGTCATAGTCTGTCTGTCTTTGAAATTTAAAATGCAAACATTTTCGCTAACAAGGAAAAAGAAGTGTTTTCGTCAATCAAAGTCAAAGTCAAAAACATTTATTTCAAATTAGGCTTACAAAAAGCACTTATGAACGTCAAGAAATATACAAAATATAATAAAAAACGATTTAAATACTAAACTAAAAATATGAGTTTTGATGCTTTGAAAAAAAAGCGCTTCAGTGGTTTGGCCTGTTGAGAAAGAAGGAATCATCACATTCATCACATGCTTTAGACAATATGAAGTGAATAATATGTTCGGCATAAGACGTCTTAAGTTATTTTAATTTCCACAACGTCGCAAAAGATCGCTCCCTCACCTGGTCCCTGTAATTATTAATTCACATATGTCGCTGTATCAATTACCGTTGGAGTTCACTCCGGAACTTGTCTGAAGTGATGACCGCATCTTGGTAAGAGTAAGAGAATAAGACGCTCTCCGGCCGAATGGACTCATAACTTGCGAAATGCCGCTGGAGGATGCTGGATGAGGAAAACGGGATCGGAGATAAATATGGCGGAGAGCGCACCTATCGCAGTGGACTGAAATAGGTTTAAATTAAGAGAGAAGAAGACGGTGAACAGTACCAGACCGTAAATACTTGTCTCCGTGGGTACCTTAATCTCATTTTTTTTTCTTGCCATTACTGTAATGATTTTAGCTTACCTGATGATTATCTATAATCTATATATATATCACATCAGATATATTAAGATGACAGTTAAATAAACCTGAAAGGCTGGATAATTTTAGCTACATAAATGGTTCGTGCCGTGAAAATATAACATTTAAACAGAAAAGCTTAGTATTGTGAAAAAATATGGTTGCCCTAAAAATACAGCTTACATACTGTGAGATACTCGTAGCATTTTTGTGATATTTCAATATCAATCAATTTCTTTTTGAAATGAATGAATGATTTACGGAAATAAAGGTATTTTCAGAGAAATAGCTGAATTAACGTAGTTATATAGACAACAGCATCATCATCATTTAAGCCTTTGGTCGTCCACTGCTGGACACAGGCCTCCTCAAATGTTTTCCATATGTAGACAACGATAGTGACTTATTGCAGAAGTGAAATTATATCTTTCTTAATTAATTGTACAAAGAAAATCCAATTTCTAACACAATACATACTTACAAATACACTTACGTCAACGTCGTCCCATAATTCTTACCAAGACAGTTGCTTCATCAGAAAAAACTAGGTCAGCATCTTACCGGCGAATATTACACAGGCGTCTCGGTGATGCAAAGCCCTGGAAGAGTTGAAAGTTTGCACCCCGAAGGCATAATTTGCATAAATCTTCAATGTGAACTTTAAAAGTCAGATTTCACAGTCGCGGTTTTGACACTGATACGTAAGCAAAAAGGACCTTACTGCAACTTAAGTTTGTGCTAGAATTAAGATGATACTCATAGTTCATGAAATCGATACAAAGCCCCATTCAAAAACGAATAATTGTTTATAAGGTGGTAGGTTTGATACCTATACGTTCAGGTATTTTACGCAAAGTCAGACATCGTACCGGTAGTGTTAATGGAAAATAATAACTATTAACTGTTATTACTTAATTGGTTTCCTCCAACACTGCGCAGTTATAATCAGGCGAGTCAGTTTCCATCAGGTGAATGAATTTGTCGTCCCATTTACTCTTATATTGAAACTGTAAATTGTTATAATTAAAATTGAAGTAATTTTATTCCTATAGTCCCCTGATTAACGAGACCTCCCTCGGTAACTTTTGTCTTTGAGTTACTGTTAACCTCCATGATGATTTATTATGTGCGTGCAAATACTTAGATACTTAAAAATATCCAACAGATCTTAGCCCAGCATTTAGTATTACTACAATGAAAGTTCGTATACTTACCCTTAAATTCAGTATTTCGAGCTCATTAACAACAAAAGGAAAAATAAGTTGCAAATATTTACATGATTGGTTTATTTCTCTTTACATTGGATATTTTGCTTTTAAAGAAACGATAGAAGCTATTTAGTTGACACTAAGTGGTGTGTACAGCTTTACATATATGTTGAGTTACAAAGAGAGACAAATCAAGACAAAAGGGTCAGTCTTATGTTTGGGAAGATTGTATAATATGAGTAAATAATATTTACAAAAGTTGGGAAGACACGTATGCGAAAGAGTAAAAATGAACATCTAGGAAATAAACTTCACAAGTCACAAATAGGGCTTTGTTTGTGGAGAAATACTGAAAATAATCACTAAGTAATAGACTTTAATCAAGAAAGCGCAGAAATCCGTGTTGCACTATTCAATGTGTTTAATGAGGACAATAAGACTTAATTAGTTTAAATTATTTGCACTTCCCCACAAACAAAGCGAGGAAAATCTCTTCTTCACATCATTCAGCATCCCAACATATTAACAAGTTCCTTAAATGCAATTTTAAATTTTAATATGATAACAACCTTACGTATATCTCACAAGATGTTACACATCGGCCGCACTTAGCACTCTAAAATTATATTTACAATTGTCTTAGTAATCACGTCAAAATTATCATAAATCGAATTAAATTAGGGAATAGTCTAATTGACTTCAATGGGTACCAGGTCACCTCAGAGCTGAGGCGTCTAGTACCAAGGGCCTAGGCTAAAGGGAAACAAACTCCGGTGGAGGAGGCGGCAGGGTAAGCACAGGGGTTTCTGACACGTCCACATTCTCCGAACTGGCACCTGGCAATGACCAAGTCGAACTACCAGTGGCAGTCACTCTGGGACCCATGTTATCATAAGCTGGCGCAGTGCAGCACGTCCGACTCCTTCTAGGCAGAGTTGCGCCACCACTGAGTAAATCAGGATTTTCCAGGCTCCCCCCTCCCTGCCACTTGGACCGATATGAAGATGTTTCCATAAGGAACCGGCACAGCGAATTCAGCGGGGGGAGGAGGAAACGCTCCAGGTGTCCCTTCTATTGTAATATGAACGGGATCGAACCCACAACCTCGTGCCTGGCCATCATCCAAAGACTGCTCCGTTAACTCAAAATCACAAGGAGATGCCATATTTCCGATCGATCTATCGCAGCTAACCACAACCGATGCATCAATTAATCTTTTCTCCTGGTCAGTGAAACTTCGGCTCGGTGGGACCGTACGTCTCCGTAAATGCCAACAGGCGACAGCCGCTATAAAGCCTAGAGAGGCTAAAATACCTAGAGCGCCAAATACAACTCCTAAAAGCTGAGGAATTCCCGGGGCCGTGCGGGCCGTGGCTGTCTGGGAGCGGGGCAAAACTAAACTTATACCGCCCGCGCTTCGCCGGCGATGCTTTAGCTACACAAGTCCATTCCCCGCTGCACTAGATGTCACATTAAAAGAGTTTATGTTCACCCACCGGACACTCCCAGGTACGCGCTCATCAATTCATCCTCGTATTGTATCCGCTTCTTCCATATCACAATCTATTGTACTGTTGTGTATATCGACGCCGTCAAGAAGCCATTGACTTGATTGGGACACCATGGATCCAACAGCCAAACGATGATGCGACGCCAACTTCAGCGCGTACAACTAAAGTACTTGAGCGTACTTCAGGCGCGCACGTCATGCTCTCGCTGGCACACTACGCCACTTGTTCCCAGCTTTAGTCGATGGTTCAACGCAAACAGATCCTCTGTTCCCAACTTACTATCTAAAAACCAATCCTTGAACTCGCGTAAGCGACAGTCGCATCGCCACGGATTACCGGATAACGAGACCGTTTTTAGCGCCGGCGACGAGAACGTGACCAAGCGAAGGAATGTGAGCTGATTTCTACGCAAATCTATTGTCTCTAATGACTTCAAATTCCGCAGCGAATTCGTGTGCAGCGATCTCAATCTGCAGCCGTCTAGTAAAAGCATTCGCAAATGTGGCAACGGTGGGAATTGGTCCGCAACTAATGTGGTTAACGGATTATTGCTTAAAACAACTAAGCGTAGTCTTTCGTTGCCTCTGAATATGTCTCTCGGTAGATTTGATAGATCGTTGTCGGCCAAGTCCACTTCGATGAGTATTCTTAATTCTAGGAATGCATCAGCATGTATCGATCTGAGGTGGGTCGCTCTCAGGTTGAGCCTTTGTAGATTGAGCAGTCCAATATTGGCAAAAACTTCTTGCGGGAGATTCCTCAGCGGGTTGTCGTGAAGATCAAGTACTTGTATGTCTGAGGAGAGCGATGGCGGGCGTCGGAGGTCACTGGAGGCGCAGGAGGCTGTCTTCTTCCCTGAAGACCACTTGCAGCGACAGGTGGCGATGTGGGCACAGTCCAGCCAGTCGCTAGCAGTCCTTGCGGCGCACGTGGTCAGTATAACGATCCAGTACCACCTTGCCCAAGCCACGCGCATACTCATCTCATTTCGGCTTTGTGTTTACATCGGCGGAGAGCCTGCAACAAGGAGGGATCGTTAATCACACGTGAACTAACAATGAACGGACGGAAATATAAATGGTGCGGTTATCGTGGCAACGGAGTTAATTTAACACGAAATCGCGTTAGTTTGTGTGTTCGAGTGGATTTGCGTGATTGTTTGCATGTCAGAGCTGATTTATTCTAAATAGCGTTTTTATTCTTTTGAATGTTTTGTAGTGGATGTTTTAAATTCGCATTTTACGCATTCTATAGCTGTAGCCAAATACGTTTATGTGCTCTGAATGCATGGATTTTTAATTTATACCGGCTATACTATTTTTATTTTCGTATCTTACGTTTTGTAATTTTGGGAATTTTGCTTTATGAGGGCGGGTGCTGTGGCAATTTGTATAAAAGTTCCTATTTTTCAAAATACCATTTATGAAAAATTTCACATCTCAGTTAATAATCTTAGGGACCAAAAAACATTTTAAAAACACATGGTAGAACTGTATACTCGTAAAGCATATAGTTATGACATATCTTATTAAACCTATATCAAAATAATAGCTCACATGATAAGGCTATAATAAAGTTGATGATGAATCGTGTTGAACCGCGTACATTTAATACACAACCAGTTTCAATATTGACGTTCCTCTAACCGTGCACACGGCAGCTTCCCGCGTTATTGTGTCGGCCATCTTCACGGAGTCTCACGAATTATACTAGTGTAATAGCCGGTATGCCTAAGTAAATTAACAATATAACGTTCGTATCAACATTGAGGTCAATAGTGGCACATCTTTCGTAATAATTGTGATGCCATCGTTTGTTCCTAGTTAAGCTAAGAACGGGTGTCTTTAATATAATTATTATATAATCATACAATTTGAAAAAATCCCTACCCTTGACTTAAATGTAAAACTGTCTTTATTCAGTCAAGGTTTTCAAAAATTTTTTGTTAAATAGTAAATATGGAATACCGAATTAGTAAACACTAATGTTAGATAAAAAAATTCTCCATATTTTGTTGTCAATAAGCCATACATTTCAGGTAATAATATAATAATATTGGGTAAATAATATTGCTGATTTAATAAATAATAAAACAAAGAGTACAATTATTACGATAATGAAACAAGAGTTTTATCTAAAATCATATTTTGGAAAATAAAACTTAAGCTTTAAATCATCAAGTCACCATTAATAAAAACAAGTTTTGTATGAATGATCTTTATATTTTGTTAATCTATTGTACTTTTCATAACTCTATCGCCATGTCTTCCAAGACAAATAATAGCAAAAAAGATTGAATCCGCAATCTTAAGTCATCCACCATTGAGATGCCGATAATGAAACATAAGACTGAAAAACAATGTCACTTTAAACTTTATCCCATTTACAACAAAGTCCATATTCAACTACTGAAAGTGTTAAAACGTTGGCACAGTTCCCGCAAATGCCTGATGAAAAGCGCTTGAAATTCCACATTAACCCCAATTCACACGGATGATGGTGGAAAAGGTTTAAAAACATACACTGGCTATAGTAATTAGTACGTCTAATTAAATAAATGTTATTTCATTTCAGGTTCTGTAAAGTATTTGCTTTTGGCACATTTTAAAAACGAAATATGTGGAAGTTGTTGAAGGCTTTTAACCCAGATTAACATTAAGTGAAATAAATACCATAAATTGGAGCAACATAACGTGGATATTCAAAAATTCTTATAAAACGGTTCACTCGTTGAGTTTGTTGGATGTATAATTGTATATGTCGCATGTATCAATATACATGCGACGTTGAAAAATTGAGGAATCATTGGTAATTTTCAGTACTACCTACTGTTATTAATTTTCTTCAACATTGCTTCTGCCCTGGTCAGGCGTATCACTTACCATTAGATAAGCGCACTGACCATCCCGTAAGTCCCGTGTCATTAGTTTAAAAAAATCTCGAAAGAAGAATTGAGTTTATAATAAAGAAAAGACCTCGCTACCGGTGACTGTGTTTCCCAAACATCACATCGATGGCTCATTGGTGTGGACTGTTGCCTTCCGTTCTGGAGGATGCATGTTCAAATCCCGACACGTGCCAATGAGTTTTCGAATGTTTTTACGTTATCCGACGCTCCTACAGTGAAGGAAAACATGGTGAGGAAACTTGCACACGCCTACGAAGAGTTTCAAAGGTTGTGAAGTCGGCCTATCCGCACTGGGCCCGCGTGGACAACTAAGGCCTATACCTATCCTCTACGTGGGGACGTTTAATGAGGTGATGATGATGAAGTGATATTTGATAATATTTGATAAATACCTAGTACTACTCATCATCATCATCAGCCTATTATGGCCCACTGCTGGGCACAGTCCTTCTCGCACAGAATAGCTTTGACACTACTACTAACCCTAACTCCAAGAATACTCAAACATTTACCCCTCATATAAAATCATACTAGAACTAAAACTGTTGCGTCATATCGCCATAGTTTCAGGGTAATCAGCTAAAACCAGCAAATGTAACCTAGTTGGTAGACCACTAGACAGGACCACTACAGTTTGCAAACAACCGTCGATGTTGAAGCAACGCTTCTACGTAATTAATTTACGGCATAAATATGACGAGCCAGGAAGTTTAATGGTTGAGGATACACCAAGGGTTACGAGTTTGATTACCGGTCAGTGGATATTTATTTATTTTTTTCAAATATTTTATATGCTCGACATTAGACGATTTTAAGAAAAGTACAGGCCAAAGCCAAGTACTATCCTTCTAAATGCCTAAAGTATGGTTTTCACCACAATCCAGCAAGCTGTCAATTGTTTGTTTACTATATTCAGATCGATTATAATATTAGTACTTTTAGATAAAATCCATGAATTGTCGACAGGCTATTCTTGAGTAAAACTCACATAAACTTAATTGCTTCTCAAAACCAGCAGCCAATTTCCCAGATCCACTGTACTATGGGATATGGAAACGTACTAAATGATGGTCCGAGCACTACCTCACCATATCCTGCGGATACCTAACATCTATCTATCGTTTAGCAGACCGGAAACATCGGACAAGACAAACACCCACTGGCTACCATTAATTCTGGTAATCTTGACAGAAAACCTCCGGAGAACCAACGGCTGCTTTCGATGTATTTATGAAAACCGATTTGACGTTCCAGTTTTGTGTTGAGAAATGATATAGTAGGACTTATTAGTGAAATATAAATCAAATCAAATATATTTACTTTCAAACAGAATGTGTCATAAGTACAGGTTTATTTAAGTACTATTTAGTGCAAAGAGTATTATAATATATTGTAAACATTTTTTTATTAATAAAATTACATCTACAGACTCATGATCCGTACTCTTTTTAGTTGAGGATTTTTTTTTTATGTTATAGGGAGCAAACGAGCAAGAGAGACGCCTGATGGAAAGTGTTCAACTCCGCCCATGAACAACGGTGGCACTAGAAGCGCTACCGGTGCGGTTTGTAATTTAATTATTATAATATTATGTTAGTGCTCCGCGCATGGGGCAAAAGAATTGGTTAAAGGGGGAATGGGATAACAGTCAGAATTAAAATAACTAAATATTTACATTAGGTAAAGTAGAGGGGTGAATAATATAAAATAAAGGGAATAAATAACATCATATATTGTAAACATTAGTATCAATTCCATTTTACCGGAGTTTAACCAAACTCCGGTACCGGCGTCCAAATACAAAATGTCCATTACATTCGTTAAAATAAAATTTAATTTGCATAAATAAAATGTCAATCAAATAAATATGGAAAAATAATAAGTCAATTTACATTAAAATATTCATCAAGAGAGTAAAATCATTATGTAAAAACATGTTGTTGTTATTAATTTTAAT
Source organism: Leucinodes orbonalis (assembly GCA_019425675.1). Classification (NCBI taxonomy): domain Eukaryota; kingdom Metazoa; phylum Arthropoda; class Insecta; order Lepidoptera; family Crambidae; genus Leucinodes; species Leucinodes orbonalis. The sequence goes on from PQWD01004037.1 coordinate 24,592, forward strand.
TGCCATCAAATGAACATTTCTAGCATAAAATCTTGATTTACATTAAGGGTAATACAGTTAAACTTTATGTCTCGTCTGCTTTTCCAAAGTTTCCGCATGGGCTTTAAAATAGTTTAGTAATAAGACATTTCGATTGCACACATTGAATAAAAACGCTTTTACGGATTACATAAGATACTTAATCAGGATTTTATGTATAATGTAATCAGATGAAAAGGAAATCTAAAACTCTCATTGTGAATTCAATTATATTCAATACCTTCCCAAAACCTTCGTTACGATGAATCTACATATCGACAAACGAATTATGCGTATCTACTTATATTTTATGGGACGATATCTGGCATAGTTGTGGCACCTACCTAGACGACCCAGTATTAAGACCATTTATCAATAAACGGACAAAATAATGATCTGATTTGATAATGAACACCACCTAGATGAATGGAAGTCCTCGACAGTGCGTTTTTGTCATAATTTCTTGCCACGAACGACGAAATTGTAGAATCAGTTGCTGCCGGAGATATTTCCTGAGCGATACGACCCGGCGACCTTCAAAAAAAGAGCGTATTCCCTGCTGAAAGGCCGGCAACGCATTTCAGTGCCCTCTGGTATTGCAAATGTACATGGGCGGCGGTGACATTTACCATCAGATGAGCCGTTTGCTCGTTTGCCTGTTATAGTATAAAAAAAAAACTGAAATTGAACTATGTACTTTATAATATCACTTACACCTTGAAAAGGTAAATTTGGAACTAGAAATGACAACTGCTATGTAGTATGTATGACTTGTATACCACTGTTACAAATTGAAATGAATAAATGAATTAAAACTGCTCACTAAATAACACATATATTCCAGAGCTAAACGTTGTTATAAATCCAACAAAAAAATAATTAATAAGCATAGCAACAAGGCGTTAACAAATCGTCCATCTTAATCTACATTGCCCTCACGAGCGATATTTTAAAAATCCTACAGTCCATTAGAAACTAAAGGAAAAAATATATTACTCGGTGAATTTATACGATGAAAGCTATATATTACAACAAGATGATATGTTCTAGTACTACGAACGAAAACAAGGGAACAAGAAAAATGGCTAGTAAGGGGTAATGAGCACAATACAAAAAGGTTGTAACAAGTTGTGATAAGGCCGACAAACCTCGCTTTTTATGAGAAACGGCATTGCGATGTTAATGCTGCGGAATCAAATGCAACTGTTCTTTTGTATTAGTATTGCTATTAGATATCTAGTTAGGCATAACTAAGATTTTACCGACTAGACATTTTGAAAAAAAAAGCAGCTCAGTTTCGCAATTAGTAATCACATACATTTATATACCATGTTCTTAATCACTTTTCTCGTCTTTATAATTTTTACTTTTTCTATATCTAATTTATAGCCTATAACTAAGTCTTATCAAGCAAATGAAATTAGTCATACTACAGGCTAAAATAATAAAAAATATGTCTGCCCAACGTTTTTCTTTATACCCATTACGCCACTCATAGCAACGCATTAAGAAAAGAGTCAAAGTTTAAAAAACAAGTATTATACTTTAAACTCTCCATGCGAAAAGATACACATAACTTACGAAAATTCAGTCAGAAAGTTTTGTTTGAACAGTGAACTTTTAACAGTAAAGTTAAGAAAACTTTTTTACTGAATTCATAGCAGCAAGAAGGCATTTAAAATAATTCTAAGAATTAATCGAAAATTAATCAGTAGAACGATTCTAAAAACATCAACAAATGAACTTTCGATCTTGTAGCAAAAATTTTGTTGTCCCTTCGACATTTTTGATAAAAAAATAATGTTGAAAGTAGTTCAGAAGTTGGTATGAACTCCAATCAGCAGTATGTAGTCTCGTTTTGATTACATAATAAGCTGCGGTTTAACTACGGTCTAGCGGACCCATAATTGTGTTAAACAAACGCATAAAATTTCATAACTTTGTATTTACACTTCGATGGAAAATTTATTGAAATTAATAATGCTGCGAAAAACAACGTATAGCCCAGCCAAACGCTAACATCCGATAGCACAGAACATTCCACTGGGAAACTTCTAGAACGAATAAAGAACAAACGCGCAAGAACAATAATTCTCTAGTGCATTTGTGTGCGAACCACCGCAGAACAAATGATGCGTAAATTCCATGTTCCACGAACTTGGCGGAGGCAATCGGCATACTTTAGCAGTAACTCGCGAAACACATTCGGTTTGTTCGGCAAAAAGGTGAGTGGGAACGACAAAGAACTTATGCAGTTGAAACGCACGATTTACGGGCATGTTATTTTATGAAAAAGCATTCAATACAAAGTTAACGAAGGCTTTTAAGTGCTTTCTTATGATGAAAACATATTAAGGCTTTTCCACCAGAGATGGGCTATGATACGTTGCAATGGATGCAACTGATTCTGACTAATCTGAGTTCAGAAAAACACTTCTTAATCCATCATCAGCTTATTAAACGTCTCCACCGACGGGCACAAGCGTATCCGTAAAGGGTGTATTGGCTTAGTCACCTCTCGGGCCTAGTGCGGATTGGCCGACTGCACGCACAACCTTTGGATCTAATCGTAGAAATACGCAGGTTTTCTCACGATGTTTTTCTTCACCGTAAGAGCGTCAAATAAACGTACATATAATTTCGGCAATTCGAAAATACATTTGTACGCGGCAGGATTTAAACCTGCGCCATCCAGATCGGAAGGCAACAGTTCACACCAATGAGCCACCGACGCTCCAAATTAATTATCTCTTATCAACTAAAAAATGCTCCCGAGGACCTCTTATTTTTCTATTATACCACTCAATCCGTTACATTAGAAATCTCTTTCGAGATGAAGAGAACGTGTTAAATTATCATCATAATAAGCTCATCAAACGTCCCCACCGAGGCGCACGAGCCCAACCGTATAGGGTGATTAGGCCTTAGTCATCCACGCGGGCCCAGTGCGGGTTGGACGACTTCACGCACAACCATTGAATCTCTTCGCCTGCGTGCGCAGGTTTCCTCACATGTTTCCTTCACTGTAAAAGCATCGGATATCGTACATATGTTTTTCGAAATTCGAAACACATTGGTACGTGGCGGGATTTGAACCTCAGCCCACCCGGGGAGGGCGACAGTCCACACCATTGAGCCACCAACGCTCTTCGACGAGGATATCTTGTTTCCATTAAACCACTAAATTCGTTAGATTAGAAATCTCTTTCGAGATGAAGAGAACGTGATAAATTATGTAGCAACTTTAATTACAACTTACCTAGTGAATGAGGGTCTTTACAAATATCGCTATTATAACTCAAGTCCTGGGCGTTTTTTCACCCCCTAATGAAAAGGAACTTCTGAATGAAAGGTGAACAAATAAGCAACTATTAAAAAATTGGGAGCGTTTCGTGAACTGGCTTACTATTTCGAGTCAGCTCGTTAAAATTTAGTGCCAGATTTAGTGTGAAGTACGGAAAAGCCGAGTCGATGGTCTATATCTTGGGTAAACATATTTCAGGGTGCATATATCAGTGGTAAGGTGGTAGACTCGATATTGAGTCGTCTAGGCAGGAACCACCGCAGTGCCAGATATCGTCCCGTAAAATAAGAGTCCTATGCACTTTTGTGTTTAGGGATGAGGGCTACAGTGCCTTCATCCTGAAACACAAAATAAAAACGCTAGTAAAATTACCGGGTATAAGAGACCTAACATCTGTTTTCTCGGGTGACGGGCGCAGTGCGAAGATTGATGGATAATAATAACTGTTTATCAGTTGTTGGTCTCTCTCGATGCCGCTCTATCATGGTCAGTCGTATCACTTACCATCAGGTGTGCGTCCGGACCGTCCTGTTCACTTACTAACATAAAAAAAAATGTTTAAGCTTAGCGCTATCTTTTGAATACTTTGATAAAATGATACAATCGTAACCATAAAAATTATACGTAGATAACACCGAAACAGTAGTAATATTAGTAGGCCAAAAAAACAGATTTCAACCAACTTTTTACTTGTATACAAAACATTCAAGTATTTACATTCGACAAAAAGTTTCTAAGAATATAGAATTGGAATTTATTTATCTTCTGTTATTGATAAAAATAAAAAAAAATATTAATCATTAAAATATATTATTAATGATATATTTTTAATGATTAATATCACGCACTGGGCCCGCGTGGACGACTAAGGCCTAATCACCCTATACGGGTAGGCTCGTGCCCCTCGGTGGGGACGTCTAATGAGCTGATGATGATGATGATGATTATTAATGATGAATCCATTTTATTTATCATTTATGCACACATCTATAGAATTAAAAAATAAATGCATGGAAAATGTACGCATGGTTTGGTATACTTTTAAAATACGAGTAATAACAAATAAAAATATTGATATCATACGATTCGATTCTATTATTATAATGATATAATTAGTAAGTCGTTTTAAAAATAACCGCTATTGATAGGAGCAATTTGTAACTTTATCACCTTTGTGTATGTTATATCACTTATATCGTATGACCGAACGTAATTTCCTCTTATCTTCAATCTGTGACATAAAACTAATTACCTGCGAACCGTAATACAGTAAATTTATGTCGTCCACTTAATTAATGAGAGCGCTAATTAATTTTAAATTGGCTTTATCACAAAATTAAATTTTATAGATTATTAATTTAGATGAACGAGGCATCTCTTCATTATCAATTTTGTGTGTTATTTCAAAATGATTTAAAACATGTAATTATGCAATATTATACATGTATTTATTAACAAACTGCAAAACACATTGCATACAAAAGGTTAAACCTCAGCAATGTTATCTATTACATATAAATAAAATTGGAGTGTGTGTTTGTAATTTTGAAATAAAAATTTTTCCTCATGCATATTTTGTATATTTTTTTTTATATTTTTATATACGGTACAAATGACAAAATATCAGATTTAGATATCTGTCTGTCTGTTCCGGGTAGGTTATCTCTAAAACGGTTGGACTGAAGTGTACCGGAGTCTTTTGGCATGTATCTCATTTTATAACGAAAAACAAAGGTTACTTTTATTTCACAACATACTTTTTATTTTAGAAAAACAAAACAATGTTTACCGCGCGGCGCGCGTGTCGAGTGTGTTGTGTGCTTTTAGGTTATGTTTTACGAAGGTATAATATATTAAGATATAGCGGGTACTACCGCGGGGACCACCTAGTCTTCTATAATATAAAAATGAATCGCAAAATGTGTTGGTAAGCGCATAACTCAACAACGCCTGGACCAATTTGGCCAATTCTTTTTTTAAAATGTTCGTTGAAGTCCAAGGATGGTTCTTACGGCGAGAAAATTTCGAATAATCGCCGGGAAAACCTAAAAACAGCCCTTTTCTTTTTCACATACAAACGTTTTCTAACTAAAACGTAGAATCAATTTGAGCTTTATTGCTATTATTATATAAAGTTCATTAAAATTACTTACTTTTAAATGCTTATAGTGTTTTATTTTATTATTTTTAATTCACACCAAATTATTACCAGGGTGACGGTTCTGTTCAGGATAATTTTTGCAAAGAATATAAAAAAGGTAGGAACAAAACACTGTCACATTACATTTTTTTCTGAGAGGACGAAGTCTGTCGGGTCAGCTAGTATATTATAAGTATAAACTTTAAAATATTGTACCTACTTAAAATCATTTAAAATCTCTCAACTGCTAATCTAAACTATCGCAAGAAGTGTCCCTAATTGTTATTTAATGTGTTTATAACACATCAGTCATGGTGGAAGGGTCAGCGTTAATTACCTCCCCTTTCACACTATAATTTTGTCCGAACTAACGTCCGTGCGGACGTTTTCGTTGCAAAACTCATTTATTATTTACAAGCCGTATAACACGAATAGACTGGAGTCTACATTTGGAAATGGCGCTTCTATACTTTTTTTTGTTTCGTAAGCTTAAATGTTGGCATTTTTTTTTTATTAAATGTTTCGAAGTTGTTTAAATGAAATCTTTTAACGCATGGTGTTAAATTTGAGATGCAATAAACAAGTATTTTTTTACTTTTTTTTTTGTAAATACGTTATACACACATTACAAGTAATTTATTTAAATAAAATCTACTTTACAATTTTAGTCTCATATAGTGCATTTAATTTTATATCTGTTTGGTAATAAGTAAAATAGGTAGATACTAACTAAATAAATATATTTTATTTAAATTGAACAAAAAAACACCCATGGACGCCATTTTGCTACAAAGTAACATTTTAAAATGGCCGCCGGCATAAAGATACTCATCTAGCCCAGACCAAATTGTGTATCGTAAGTATATGACGTACTATAGGAACAACCAAAATTTATTAATACATAATAATATATAGTTATTTTTATATATTGGTTTCTGCAAACAAACTAACTAAAATCAATATTCGAAAGAGGTTATCTTTAATTTATTCTATGGGCCGAAAGGGTCCCCTTGAGTTCCCAAGAGCTATTGGCAGACGAAAATGTCAATGTCTACATAAAGTAACAAGGGTGAATTAGGTTTTATCGAATAAACCCATTTTCTTCTTAAGATATATTATGAGAGTACTAGACTTTTCTTGTTACTGAACAAACATGAAGTAGTTTATTTTGGTTATTTAGAGAGCAATGATTGCGTAACCGTAAAAATAATTAATGCTGTACTTAGGGCAATATAGTTTGGGTTTGAACATATCATTTTTTATATTTGCTATTATTTGTTAAAAAATATGTGTACAATCTGTGTTATCTATTGTAGGTTTTTTACTGAAGGACAATATTTTACTCCGCGGGTATTACCGCGAGGCACAGCTAGTTGTGGTATGATAATCCGGGTTCGATCCCCGGGCAGTACAAACATTTATGTGCATGAACATGTCTGTTTGTATTGGTCTGGGTGTTTTCTATGTATAATATACAGTGTATATTTTTAAAAAATCTATAATTATATATTTAGCAGTATTTAGTACCCTTAATACAAATTTCACACTAAACTTGTGACTAGATGGCGCTGTGTGAATGTCAGTGGATATTGACTTATTTACTTTTAGAAAGAATCAAGAATCATTAATTCATAGTTCTATCAGCGTCACTAGTGTAGGACAAAATCATTAACGACTTCTATTACCGAAAATTCTTTACGTGTAAGTTAAAGAGTTATTAATGGTTTCACTATTGTACTCATGAACAAGAGCTGTCCTTGAAAACTACAGGAAAAAAGAGAATAAAGAAACCTCTGTCGATATCAATGTAAATTGAACCATTTATCATGTATAAGTGTGAAGAAATTGAACACAAAAAGTTTCAGAATCAGGTTAAGGTTTCTTGCTGGTAACCTTAACCTGATTGAAAAAAAATTACGACTCGAAGAACACTTTTAATATCCATAATTTATGCGCCTAAACTGCTTAAATGACATGTTATAAAATAATGGATACCGAAACTGGATGAACCAGCGATCATTATCACCACCATCAGCTCACTAAAAGTCCTCACCGAGGGGCTCGAGCTTATCCGTATAGGGTGTATAGGCCTAAGTCGTGCACGCGGGCCCAGTGCGAATTGGCCAATTGTAACGCACAATGTTTGAATGTTTTCGCGATGTTTTCCTTCACCGTAAGAGCGTCGGATCATCATCGTCGGATAAACGTATATAATTACGTAAATTCGAAAAGTTATTAAGAGATAATAGACACAAATTCTAAGAAACGAAAATTTTTGAATCAATATCTTGACACTATAGTAATGTACTAAAAAATAAAATTAAAACTTCATCTTGTAAACCTATACCAGCTACATTTTCATATAACAAGATGAACTTATAATTTAATATGCCAAATAATTGGCAAAATTTGCGTTATGTCACAGTAATTTGGTTTTTGCATTGCGGGCGGCAGAATGTGAATTCGTGTTGAGCATTTTTCCAATACTGATGAGTGTTTTATCTCGGATTTCCAATAACAGACCATGTGATGGGATCAAGTTCTAGTTCATGAATAGATTTAATAAATTCATTGAAAATTCCAAATCATATTTATATATTTTCATATCAACGACTTTTTTATGCTTGGATTGTCGGTTCAGATCGCAGAATATTCTGAACTATTTCCAGGCCAAAGCCCGAGGAGCGACTCATGGTAATAAGTTGGCAGAACTTATTTGCTACTCAAGTCTCGAGGCCTGTCCAATGATTTTGCTAACTTTTGTATGGCCTACAATCGTATCTACTTTTAAGACTCAGCCAAGTATGCTGGTCCAACATATTTAGTTTAGAAACGAAAAGTTTGTGGACTATATTTTTTCATATCTTTTTTGCTTGTATGAAGAACATTTTTGGATATAAGCTCACCTAGCCTTTTTATGAAATGATTCAGAAATAAAGAAAATAGCCCACTGGCGCTCAGCGGCAACTTCCGTTTATAATACACTTATTTAATTATTTATGTACACACAAACATGCCGAAACAATACAGATGGGAAAATTAGTACAAAACCTATTGTTTTTTTAGTCATGAATTTATAAATAGCCAACTGAAAGTTGGATCAATTTGTATATGTAGAGTTATAGTTTGAGGCCCGTAGTCTGAAACGTGACTCAAGCGTTGATTTTCAAAGTAGTGTGAGGAAGGGATAGCGCTCTATACGATAAATAGCACCATTCCTTTCTAACTCAATTTAAGTAAAAATCAACGTTGTTACTCGTTCTAGAATAAGGGCCGTAGTTCATGAAAATGTTTCGCGGCCCTTCAAACCAGTTTTTCCTGCTTAGAATACATAGCGTATGCACACTCTATTTGGCAAAGTTTCTACGGTCAGTATATTAAATAGGGTCATCAGGGCGGATCGGCGGGAACACTCCTAAATAAACATGATTCCCCGATCCCCCGGGAGTCGAATTGCGCGTATTCTCTAGCAATGTCTGGAGATCCTTAGGAATATAAATTAATCAGTCAAATGCAGAAAGTTCTAAAACATTGAAAATGAAAATGAAATCTGTTTATTCAGTTAAGGTACTTACAGAACACTTATGCATGTCAAATGAAGCTAACACTGGTTCGAACGGTAGTTTTCCACTAAGAAGAATCCAGCAAGAAACTCAGTAGTTATTTATAATCGGTTTCTTTGCTTCTGTATTGGTCTGAGCGTGGAACTAAGACCGTTGCGGGATTCGAGGGTTGTGGGTTCAAATCCCACGCGGAGATTGCAAGAGAAAGTTGTGACGTTTCTTCAGTATGATTCACTGCTAGCTGAAACTTTAATTTCCTGATAATAAAGATGATTCTAACACCCTCCCGGTAAACACTTAACGATCTGAACTGAGCCCGAGATGGTCCAATCTTCTTTGAACGTTAATAGGCTGAAGATGCAGATATTTTAACGACCCATGTGGTGTAAATGGTTGAGATGTCGGCTCTTACACCAGGAGTTCCGGATTTATTTTGCAGTAGAAACAGTTTGTGTGCATAAACATGTCTATTTGTTTTGAGTCTGGTCTGAGTGTTTTGCATGTATAATATGGATGTTTTTAACAAAAAAAAAATGTTTATCCGTTAACGTGTTACGAAAGTACGAACCCATACGGGCTCAATGCTAAGTTTGAGACTAAAAGGCGCTGTGTGAATGTCAGTGGATTTTTTTTAATTAGCATTGAGACGACCCAATTCAAAATGTTCCTATTGGATCGACCTTCAAGAATATTCTTAAATGAAGCTCCTAGTTAACCAACCAGAAATGCAACTACACATGTTAAACATCCAATAGTAAATCGCCATACAATTTCGCGTGCATATTTAGAAACGCCTGTGTTGAGCAATACCTAATGCGCATTACACGACTTCCAGACCTGGCACCGTTCCATGTTGCTGGCTATTCCGGGCGTCGACCTCCTTACAACGTCTTCCTACCTCAAAAACAATGCGTTTTCATTACAATCAGACAATGAGTGGCCTAAATATGCGGACAGGAATAGGGCTTCTGTTCCGATATTGAAGGACGCGCGGGTACAGTTCACAACAAAAGTGTATTGCAGAAAAGTGTTCGTCGCTTGAACTTCACGCAGTTAGCTGATTCAAAGACAACATTCATGTATAGAAGAAATTATCCAGATTTCAATTGCTGGACAGATAGATATTCTTGTACAGTTAGCGGCAGAAGTAGATTGGATAAATTTGCGAACTTTTTTTAAATAAAGTATATCAATAGAAATATCATATATGTTAAAAATACAATTATTATCTACCCCTACTGTTCCTGCTGGTGCCGCATGAGGCGGCTTTAGGAGAAAATTAGCTGCGCACTCACATTACTAACTTTTTTTATACAATTTTTAACCAAAATACCCTAAGTCCAGCGGTGGACTGCCACAGGTAGTGTTGCGAAAATATCGCTAGTTGGACTATCGATAATTGACTTTGAAAATCATCTACACTATTGATAGGCTTATCGACAGTACCGATACTATTTTAGTAGTCTGTGATTTAATTGATAATGAATATTGGTGGATTTATCTAAGAAATCATTTGAGAGTTGTACCTCTTTATAAATTATTATAAATATTTAAATGTGATAAGACTGATAGTTATGTATAAAAAACATATATCAAATTGGGAAATTTATCTCCCTCTCTCTCTTCAACCTATCGCAATCCACTGCTGGACATAGGTCTCCCCATTTTGCGCCAGACATCCCGGTCCTCCGCTTTTCTCATCCAGCTTCCACCAGCGACCTTTCGCAAGTCGTCGGTCCATCGCGTTTAATTGGTAAATTTTTATATTGTGGAAAATTCTGTTGATAAAAAGTTGATTCTCCCATCTAGTAAATCCATATTACACATATTGATTGATATGACCATTGACTAAGATCGCTTCTTCGACGTTTTTTACATTCACAAAGGGCCATCTAGCCCCATATTAAGCGAGAAGCTTGTAGTTCGTTTTGAGACGAAGTCTAAAAGGGGAGCGAGTCACAAAAGATCTTATAGGTCGAGGTGATAACAGGGATAAATCTGAATAGCCCCCAAAACTCAAATAATAACAATAGGGTACTATCATCATCATCATCATCATTACAGCCTAATTATGTCCACTGCTGAACGAAGGCCTCCCCTAATGATTTCCACGCGGACCGATCCCTTGCAGTTGACATCCATCTGCTACCCGCCACCTTAACCAGATCATCCGTCCATCTGGTTAGGGGTCGGCCTACGCTTCGCTTTCCGTTACGTGGACGCCACTCGAGAACCTTTCCGCCCCATCGGCCATCGGTTCTACGCACTATGTGCCCTGCCCACTGCCACTTCAACTTGCTAATCCTCTGGGCTATGTCGGTCACCCTAGTTCTCCTACGGATATCATCGTTTCGGATTTTATCGCGTAGGGAGACACCTAACATAGCCCTCTCCATAGCACGCTGAGCAACCTTGAGTCTATTCAAGAGGCCCTTGGTGAGCGACCACGTTTTGCTTCCGTATGTCATAACTGGCAACACACACTGGTCAAAACCTTCGTCTTGAGACACTGAGGTATTTTGGACGAAAAGATCTGCCTTAACTTCCCAACGCTGCCCATCCTAATTGATTCGACGAGAAACCTCCTTCTCGAAGTTGGACCTACCCATTTGGACTACCTGTCCCAGGTACACATATTCGTCTACAACTTCGAGGACAGAACTTCCAACTAATATCGGTATAGGTACGACATGGGTATTAGACATGACTTTCGTCTTGTCCATGTTCATTTTAAGACCCACCTGTTGAGAAGCTCTGTCTAGGGTTTCGAGCATAGTGCTTAAATCCTCCATGGATTCTGCCATGACTACTATATCATCGGCAAATCGAAGATGAGTGATGTACTCGCCATTTACGTTGATGCCGAGTCCTTTCCAATCGAGCAGCTTAAACATATCTTCCAACGCAACTGTGAACAGTTTCGGAGATATAACGTCTCCCTGTCTCACTCCTCGGTGCAATTGGATAGGTTGTGTAAGCTCTTCATGTACACGGACTGACATAGTAGCGCTCTCGTACAGACATCTCAATACTTCGATATAGCGAAAGTCAATATGGCACCGTTGGAGGGCCTGAAGCACAGCCCAAGTCTCGATCGAATCAAAGGCTTTCTCATAGTCCACAAACGCCAAGCATAATGGCCGGTTATACTCTCTAGTCTTCTGTATAACCTGCCGCAGCGTATGTATGTGGTCTATGGTGCTGAAGCCTTTGCGGAACCCGGCTTGTTCGGGGGCTGGAAATCATCAAACCTACGCGCGAGACGGTTCGTGATGACTCTGGAGAACAGCTTGTAAATGTGGCTCAATAGCGTGATACTAATAATAATAATGATGACGTGATGGTAATAGGGTACTAACAAACTTATAAACATACTTAAATACATTTTGGTTGTGTAAATACATACATATTATACATAAAACCCAGACCATTAAAATCAGACATGTTCATGCACACAAAAGTTTGATCTAGTAAATCCATAGTACACATATTGATTGATAGAGTACTGATTAGTAAGACATATCGGTAACTTCAGTACCAACCAGTCCATAAACGCTCAATACGGAAACATTTCATTTAATGACACATTAACAGGAACAATCAAATAAACAATTTAAAGCCGGAAGGCTTTTTTTCTCTCCAATCGTGGATTGTATAATTTATCAAAATACGTTATTTTATGTAACTTCCAAGACCACCTACTTTTGTGATTTCAAATTAAGGAAACGAATGTTTACAATATGTCAATCAGTTGAAGTCTTTTTTGGGAAATTCCATACATATGTTTTTAGAATTGTGATAGCTCTGTGAGTTTAAATGTTAACGGAGTCATTATTTTATCAATGCCTCTATTATTTAGAAGTCCATCGATAACACAGCTGAAAAAAATTCATCATCCCTATTGGCGAGCGCAGATGGCTCCTAGCCATTACATTCTCAGCCATTACAAAATAATAATAATAATAAATATTTACTTACATTTACACAGCGCCATCTAGTCCCAAACTAATTAGCCTGTCAGATAGGTATTAAACAACAGATAAACATACTTATATTTTTTTTAAATACATATTATACATAGAAAACACCCAAACCAATACACAAAAAATGGTCTATTATTTGGAATTACATTTTTATTTAATTATTCGTATGGCATTTTGGAACTTCATACGTCTCTCTAACAGTATTGTTTTATTATTAAATAAAACTAAACAACGTACCGCAACCGCGTTTCTGCAAACACATAATTCTGAGTCACCACGTGTCGTTTCAATCCAATTTATGGAACCGACAGATATCTGTTTATAGAACCATGAAATCCAATAAAAAAGATTAACGCGCCTCGTGAATCTTGCACCGTGAAGCAACAAACAAAACTAAAACAATGAAACTGAATCCAAGGATACGGGGAATAAAACTGCGTTTCGTATAGCTCGTGGATTTTTAAATGTGGGTATTTTTATACTTTGTTCTTGCCACTTACAAAGTTGTCTGTCATCCTGGATTTTAGTAATACACTCATTTGTTATTTATCCTGCCATGTATTCAGATACATACATAAATATTTATGATTACAGAAGGTGTTTGAAGGTTTTTTTATATTATAAGTGTACAGGGCGGTCAGAACGCTCACCTGGTGGTAAGTGATACGTCTAAACCGTGACAAGGCGGCATCGAAGGAGACCAAGAACTTATAGACAGTTATTATATCTCCATCAATGCCGCACTGCGCCAGTCACCCGAGACAACGGATGTTAGGTCTCTTATACCCTTAAATTTCACTGGTTACAGTTCCCTCATCCCGAAACACAAAAGCGCATAACACTCTGTTTCACGGAACGATATCTGGCCCTGCGGTGGTACCTACCTAGAAAACTCAGTATCGAGTCTGCCACCTAGTATGTAGTAGTAGGTTGATATGATCATTGACTAAGAAACGCTTCTTCGACGTTTTTTACATTCACAAAGGGCCATCTAGCCCCATATTAAGCGAGAAGCTTGTAGTTCGTTTTGAGACGAAGTCTAAAAGGGGAGCGAGTCACAAAAGATCTTATAGGTCGAGGTGATAACAGGGATAAGTCTGAATAGCCCCCAAAACTCAAATAATAACAATAGGGTACTAACAAACTTATAAACATACTTAAATAGATTTTTGGTTGTGTAAATACATACATGATATTATACATAAAACCCAGACCATTAAAATCAGACATGTTCATGCACACAAAAGTTTGTAATGCTCGGAAATCGAACCCGGAACCATTGGTGTAGTGGCCGACGTCTCGCCCATTACACCACATGGGTCATCATTAGTTTTTTTTTTTCGATTTTTATCATTAGTTTGAATGAAATTAAAAATATGTAATAACCCTATCATGTTATCATTACATGTATGTATAATATGTTAGATTTTAATTGTTGAATAACTGACTGGTGGGTCTCCACCAAAACAATAATTCCGATAAAAATAAATTATTATAGTTCCAACAGTTTTCATGTCTGCGAACATGACTCTTTATTTTATATGTATTTCAAGTCTTCGGTAGTATAGTGGTCAGTATCCCCGCCTGTCACGCGGGAGACCGGGGTTCGATTCCCCGCCGGAGAGAATCTTTTTCATTTTCTTTTAGCAATTTTATCACTAAATTTTTACATCATATTTTATATTTATTTAATTACACAATTTGATGATAATTTATGTAGATTATCACTGCATTTTGTATGTCAGCAAATTTTTCTACATTAACCAATTCGTTAATCAACCTTGAACACATAGCCATTGCAATTACATTCAGTTTTGACTGATTGGATATTTACGTAAGCAAATTTGTTGAAGCGTCCTATTTATTATATAAATGGATTACCTAATTAAAATATAATGCTTTTCCTAAAATGAAAGAACTATATATGTAAAAACAAAGCTGAGGTCGTTGTTAAATTGTTCTCAATTTTTAAAGAAATAATATTATTACAGTAAGTGTTTAAAGTTTTCGCGATAAGCACACATGGAATCAAAAATTATATAAATGAAATCGAGTAGATAAAAACTATTTTTAAATAATAAAATGATAAGAATCTTAAAATGTGTATATTTTTCAATACTAAATTTGAACCAATCCCCATTCAAGTTATTATTCGTGTTCAAGGCAACTGAAACGTTTTCTAACCGAGCTTACACTACGACTATGTAAATATCACTAACTGCAACGCCCTAAGTCTAGATTTATTTCCTCTGTGACACCCTTAGACCCTTTGCATTTTTTAAAGTCAATCTGCACTCACTTTGTTGAAACAAACGCCCTCAATAATCAACAGTATAATTACATCCTGAAAAATATTATCAAGAGTGTTTCTAAAAGTGACTGAACGCCACCTCCTCTATATACGTTCTTAGTGTAAGGTACTAGTAGATTTTCTTCGTTACTTTACAATATATGTTGTAAAGTTACGACCACAGATTTTCCAAAACAGGAGATGGGGCAAGCCGCGTTTAAAGTGCGACAAATGTAAGCTCAACGAGCATACACTGGTTGCCAGTTTACGCTCTGTGAGACGAGTCAAGACGCACGAATATTAGAAGAAATTACCGTTTTTTCCAAAATGCCATCCTGTGCAATTGTAACATGCCATCATCGCAATGAATCAGTAAATTTACGAAGAAATATAATAACTTTTCAGAGGTAAGAACCGAAAAGAAATTGCGACACTGGGACTGCCTATAAACTTGGCGGCTTGTCCAGTCTAATTGTATATTCGGATGTCTGTGGTTACGACTTTACAACTCATAATAAAGTCCCGGCTGCGTGGACGACTACGGCCTATACACCCTTTACTGGTAGGTTCGTGCTCCTCGTTGGGGACGTTTTATGAGCTGATGATGAATGCTCTTCTTTCTGTTTTTAATGTTATTTTGTGGTAGAATTTATTTTATTTCTTCCACTCCTAAGTATTTTACATCGGTCTGGTTACAGTAATTGTTATCAAAATCCATATATCCTTCATATTTGCACTCTAAACAAATATTACAGCTACGTTATAAGCTTTGTTATTATAACAGGTAAACACAGGTTTGAATTTATTACAAAAAATTGTTTAACTCACGTTCAGAATAACGGATCATTTATAATGTTTTCCTTGAAACCGCCGAGTTTCCTAAACGCACAAAATATAAATATTTACATTACCAACCGACGCGTAACGTTTCAGTTCGCCTATTTCATTACACATAGTGGCGCGCTCGCGGCTATGGAAATCTACAAGCGCGTGTCTACTTCTAAATTGTTCCAATCCACGGGTGTACGTACGAACAGTCGGCAGCGTCGAGACCTTCAAACACCAGTATAATCTGACCTATTGATTCATACACATCTAGTACAAACATTGGCTTATTTTTCTCTGGACCTGTCACATTGTGCTGGGTTGACTGTATTGTCGATTCTCCGATGTTTTCATCAATAGGATTTTGGTTGTTTTTGATTTTGTACCTTGTTCACTTGATATTAAGAGTGATCGAACAAGTTCCCAAATTGTTACTTGAAGTAGAAAAGTTTCTCTGTTTTGTTGTAAATTATGCGTACCAGTGTGTACATATATAAATGTATTAAGAGAAGTAGTTTTCTATTATTTATAACATAATAATACTTTTATGATATAGGTGTACTTACCTATATTCTTTCAGAAGTAAACAGTATGTGTATTTCTAAAAACTTAATATTATTCAGAATGCTAAGTATTCGCAATATTTCATGCCAGCTTAAATTAATTATGTGAAGTTCTAAGAATATGTTAACAGCAAGATGATATCTAATAAATTAATTCACAAATAAACTTAAACTCAACGAAAAAAAAGTGTGTTTTGCATTTTGTAATTTGACAGAGAGAATAAATATTTGATTCGAGAATGTATTTTCAGAGTAAATCTTGAAGAGCTGCTGTCATATTCAGTTACTATTATAGTAGTAGTAGTAATTATTAGAAACAACAATCGGTTTAGTAGGCAATTGATAGCCAAGCGATGAGCTCAATTTTAGGGATAAATTGCCCATTTGGTACAGAAAACTGATCAAGTATTGGAAATTTTGAAATACTCATAGTAAAATCATATGAAATGGTAAAGTCAAAGTCAAAGTCAAAAACATTTATTTCAAATTAGGCTTACAAAAAGCACTTATGAACGTCAAGAAATATACAAAAATATTATAAAAAACAATTTAAATACTAAACTAAAAATATGAGTTTTGATGCTTTGAAAAAAAAGCGCTTCAGTGGATTGGCCTGTTGAGAAAGAAGCACCCAAGAAAACTCAACAGTGTTGCCTTTTTTAAAAACAATTCCTTAATGTAACAATATATCATAAACACTGAAATAGCTGAGCAGTTTAAGACCACGGATTTTTACACATAAATATTCGTCAATAGTGTAGTACCCTTTTTTAGAAATGTGTTGTATGATTCTAACTTTAAACATATGAAAGGGCAACTCTACAATATTTTGCGGTACCTTATTAAAAAACTTTATACATCTTCCTATAAAAGATTTACCTACCTATTTTATGTAGTCTTAAGTCCGGAACAGCAAGTTTGTTTTTATTCCTAGTATTAAAATTGTGTGAATCACAATTTTTCTTAAAGCTGTTATTGTATTTACGAACATAAATTAAATTTTCATAAATATATTGCGATGCTACAATCATTATATATATTTCTTTAAAAAGTTCCTTAACAGTAAGGTAGTCATAAAAATATAATAAAAACAATTGTCGTTTCAAAAGTATATGTAGATTTATTCGAATAAGTATATTTTAATGTTAAGTTTGATATAATGCCCACACTAAACATGATAAAACCTACAGCGTGTGTATCCAAAATGTGATACACAAAAATATTTTGAGCTTAACTATTAAATGTTTTTTTTATTTATGAAGTCATTCTTTGTTTTCTTATAATTATGTAATCGCTCATAGCTTGTAACACATTTCATTCTTTTAATATATGCGTTATTATCTACACCGCAGTGCTGAGAACAGTTAAAATTAGGTCAAATATGTCGAAATAAAAAATGAAAACCATTACCCTGTTTTCCATTATGTGCATTGGTTTGGCTAACTTAAACAAATCGCATTGAAAAATAATAAATGTTGAATTTCTTGCGAACTCTACTCAGTGGAATTAACTTTTCGAACAGGTGCTCGATTTAATCTTTTAAAACTGATTGCAATATGACGATTTAAAATTTTCTGGGAAATATCTTATTGAAAGAAACTATCATTTCACACCTACATTAAACAACACAATACAGGAAACTATACTGGATATATTATTTTTTTAATTTATTTTGGACTGCATTCGAATTAAGATAATAATTAACAGGAAAAAAAATGTGTTTACCTCTATCGCTTGATGGTATATAGAACATTAAAAAAGAGTGTATTTTTAATTCACAAGCATTAAATTTTATTAAAATTTATGCTGTTTTTTTTTGTCGTAGTCACGTAGTTGAGCCGTGTTGTAGTAACTCAGTAAACATACATACATGTATTTTGCTGCGTTTTAATGCAAAAAAGAGACAAATTACAGACATTCCTATTGGTAAAATTAAGTAGCCAGTAAAGCTGTGAAATGAATATCGCCTGTAATCCGGCAGGTTTTCTGGAGTTGATACAACGTGACTGGAATTAATGTATCTAAGTCCTAAGCTCATGTTCTCATCCATTCGGGTTGGGTATTTAATTCCCGTAGAATAAAATGTAGAGATCCCTTTACCCGTGTGGGTAAAATTTTGGGTTAATGTACCCTAGTAGTGCTTTTATATAGAGAATTCATATAAAATAATATTTTGTAACTATACTTTCAATTTTGTATTGCACCTCTGATGACACGTCTTGTGATGAAAGATAGGTGTACAATCTATGATACCATTTGAGGCATTCGTCAATTTTCACAATTCATTTGGTAATTGTTGTAATTAAATTTTACTTTTGTTTGACGTTTATGAGTCTGCAAGTCGATTCTGTGACTGAGAAGCCGAAAGGAAAACATATTTTTAATACGGCGGGGCTGGAGGAAAAAGACAGGAGAAGTTATTTTGCTATTACCCCTCTGCCCAATGCGATGGATTCGAAATCATACGTAAATATATTAGCAAACCAACAGCCAATAGTATTCAAACGCTACCAGTACGCGAGTCTGAACGGAGCTCCAATAAAAATGCCGATTTGTGCCGTATTTTCTTGTTCCAAGAAATCTAGAACTTCGAGTCTTAAAAAGGATGGCGTAACATTTCATTTGTAAGTTTGTTTTATTCATTTTACCTTAAATTTAAGGAAAATAATCAAAATTTCTTTTTTGAAATTTTGAATTTACCGCTTAAGAAATGACATTTGATGGTGTACCGAGACTACAACGCACTCCTCACGAGACTAGCGCGCACTCCCACGAGACTAGTTTTAGGGTTGCTAACTCATAGTTTGAATGCATTTTTATTTATGAGCGACGAATGAAAATAATAATTATCGTTACATTTCCGAAACTAACTTATTCATTGAAAATGTATCGAATAGCGTCAGTAAATTTAAATTTTATAGCGGCTTAATTATAGTCCCGAATTAAACAAAATTTGTTTAAAAGGTATTTGTTTCGTTATATCATGTATATCCACTATCGAATTCGTTTTTAATATGATTTGTTTGATTTATTAGATCAATAGTTTTAAAAAATAATTTACATGTTAAAAATCAGGGATACGCAACCCTATGTGGTTGAAACTCGGCACGCTAGAGTCAGGGTGTTGTCGAAAATTGTTATCGATATTTCAAACTTTGGTTTTATAGTTGAGCGAAAGCAAGGTTTCAACTTTTTTTTAATAATACAAATACATTTGGCTAATAATATGAAATCACATAAAATTCTTAATTTTTGTATCGACGTTTTGACCATCATGCAGCGTCCATTTTCAGATTTTTTTAAAAGCTTTTGTGTACAAATACGAAATAACAGACCCCTTTAATATTATTACTGATGTCTCTTGATTGATAAATACTTCGTGATTAATAACAGAGCGATTATAAGATACGTTTTTGTTTTTATATAAGATAAAAACTAAATCAATAAACTATACCTGTATCCCTTTGTAAAAGTATGCAACGGATTTTGATTCGGTTTTTATTTATAGATATTTTATTTATAGGATGATTGAAGGGGAAGGTTTACATGTATAATAACATCCATTAAATAGTGGAGAAATACTGTTATTTTTGAGGTTTCTAATATTATGTCGTAAATAATTACTTTTTTCCGCTTGCATTGCAAACGCAGGTTGAGCCCCACGCTATTTATCAAAATAATGTTCTAAATATTGTACACGTTGAAAAGATTTATATGTAAGGTGGTATATGTCTATCTCTTATGGATATCCCATTTTTTTCATTTACTTTTTAAGACAAATAATGTCTTATTTTCGAAGTGACACCTTGAATTCATTGTTGACCTTATATAGATCTATACGGCCCTTTACAGCATAAGATTGAAATGAATATTTCCGAAGATTTTACAGATTTCGAAATTGCGGAACGTAGCGTTTACGGCGGTACAACTTTGACAGTTTCTTTATAGTGTACTTATTATTAACTTCGCACCTGTTTGAAGCCGGGGCGGATCACTAGTTTGAAAATAAAAGGGTAAATTTTAAAATGCGGGATGATAAATAAAATATCAAGCGACACCCACACGTCTACTTCTTGCCCCAAACTAAGCATTTAGACTGTAACATCGGTAGTATACAAAGGATACACAAACTTAAAATATTGTTTCGTATATAAATACATATTACACATACATACACCCAAACCAATACATATTAATATAATCATGCACACAAATGTTTGTTCTGCCCGGCGGATTAAACCCATATCCCTTGGTATTTACTTCTCATCCATTATAAGTATGGTTAGGGATGTCCACTGTGTGTAACACAGTACCATAACCATTTGACAACCCATGTGGTGGAGAGGTCGAGACGTCGGCTACTACACCAAAGGTTCAATGAGCTGATGATGATGTTGGTAATTATTAATAATTGTAATTAATCACAGTTCCGCTACATATATAAAAACATAATTGTGGAAGTACCACCTACAGCTAAAAATTTGGAGGTGTGATAAATCTTTAGAAAGGACATTGAGGTTGTAAAAATAGGAAAATTTGAACATACATACGTATATATATTTTTAAATAATAAAATAGTTTCTACCGCGGGTCTACCCACGAAGAACTTGGATGCACAATAAATAGTTAATTTAGATTATTGGCATAGTGCACCTTAAAACTCAATTTAGAAAATATGGACACCCTTTTATAAGCTTCTAGGCCCAAAATTTTGGTCCAATTTTAACAATACAATACAAACTTTCATCGAATTTTTCATACATTTAAATGTTAGACAAAATCTATCCCATGTATCAAACAAAATGATTTAAATAATTATAAGAATGTTTAATAAAATTCCTCAAAACATCGATATCGATACTTTTTTTCCGTCTCTTTGTACAATTTTCATTTCAATGTGTTCGTGCAGTTCGCTGTACGTTACGGTCGTTTACTGTAACTTAAATGTGTGTGTGCTTAAAAGTGCCACACTGATATTGTTTTGAACTTGTGTGTGTGTAACGACACAATTTTTTTTTGTGCCTGTGTGCGTGAATTTTCTATGTGGTATTGGGTTTCTCCCCCGCCCTACCTCAAAATGTGGCAGAATTATTTGTTCGTAATGTTAACGGCTCCGTCTTTTTTCCTCCGAGGGCGGGTGACGCAGAGTGATATTATCTATGAATAATGCGTCGGTGGCTTAATGGTGTGGACTGTCGCCTTCCTACCGGGAGGGCTGAGGTTCAAATCCCGACACGTATCAATTTGTTTTCGAATTTTCGAAAATATATGTACCGACGCTCTTACGGTGAAGGAAAACATCGTGAGGAAACCTTCATGTACGCCTGCGAAGAGATTCGGTGTTGAGTGTGAAGTTTTCCAATCCGCACTGGGCCAGCGTGGACGACTAAGGCCTAATCTCTCTATACGGGTAGGCTCGTGCCCTTCGGTGGGGACGTTTAATGAGCTGATGATGATGAATGCGAAGTCGTTAGAAAAACAGGATGCAGTGATTTAGCAAAGATATGGTTGCAAAAATTCTGTGTGCCAAATGACACCTAAATATGTAGGCAAGTAATAGAATCTAAATATGCATTATAATCTTCGTGTATGGATACCTAGATTATAATCCGTCTTATTATCAAGATTATAGTCCTAGGGAAGCAGTAATGGAGAAATACCGCTTCACGCCGGTTACAAGTAATCTGTAAAAGGTTTTGGGATGTTGATGCTGAAGCACTTACAGTAAGCCTTATGCTTATTTGATAATTTGCATGACTATGTTATTCGGCCTCATTCCAAATTTAAATATTAATTTGATGTTGAAGTTTTAGAAGTTTTCATAATACCACATTTTTAATCATTTAAGGGATCATTATAGGTATGGCTGTCAAAAAACTTCCAGGAATTCTTTGATAATTTATAAAATGTAACAATTCAAATGAATTTACTCATCAAATTTAACCTTTTCTATTAGACATCAAATTTGCTGTTTTAACTAATGCCTACGTAGAAGTCGCGCTAAACTGGCAGCTAAGAGCCTCGTTATGAAGGTCATTATTCTTAAGTAAAGCGATTATTCTCTAAATTGTCAGGCATTTACAATGCTTGCTGCTGTCTACAAAATTAAACATGATCTTTGAAAAATCGTAAGCTTTTGGATATCAATTGTGTATCTGATCAATTTCTAATTTGAGGACACGAAGCAAATTGATTGTTGGAAACGACTTGTATTACTTAGTTCTGTGAGCGTTACACATCGCAGCTTCAAAAAACTTTTGTAAGCAATCTTACAAAGGTTTTTTCCGGCTTCAAAAAAGGAGGTTACACACTTCAACCGTATATATGCTTTTTATGTTTGTTCGCCGATATCTTCATTATATATGAACCGATTTTGATGTTTAATTTTTTGTTGGAAAGAGGATACTTCCGAAGTGTTCCCATTTTAAGGAAGTCAGAGTATGATGAAAGAAACCAGAGTAATCGAAGGAATATTCAATAATCGTAAGCAACTCAGAGCAACTAATTCTTTATAAATTATAATATTATATTTATTCCAATGATTATTTTGATGAATTACAAAAGTGCCAAATAAGTGATATAACTCTTCAGCTTTATAATATGTATGTAAGTAGGTGAGAACGCTTAATCCATACAGAGTTATTGATTTACTTGGCACCGACTTCATAGTTATGATAGAATAATTGAACCATTTCAACCTAAAAAAATTAAACTTTTTAGTGTGAAGTCTATATTTTTACGTTAATTTTTTTTTATACCTAATCAATATAATTTAGGGTATCTCCAGATTCGAGAAAATTTAAAATTGAGTATTGCCGTGTTTTTATTATATTTTTATAATTATTAAAATAACTGTATTACTAACCAATACCCGGCCCCGTATTTACAACCATAAACTGTGTGGCAAAATTATATTTAATTTTATTTGTACATATATTTTCTATCATTATTTACGTCCTTTTTCGAACTTTCCCAATTTTCTCCTCCTGGGATAGTTAACGGAGTTCCGTTAACTATCCCATAATGAGTTCATTATATAGTGAAACCATCATTCCTATTTATAGAGATGACCCATTAGTACAAGCATTTGTGTTCATGAACATGTCTGTTTTAGCCTGGGTGTTTTCTATGTATACTTTGAAAAAGTAATTAAGTATGTTTATCCGTTGTTTAGTATCCATATTACAAGCTAATGCTTAGTTTCGGGCTAGATGGCGCTGCGTGAATGTCAGTAGATATTTATTTATTTGCCGAAGGCGACAATGGTACCAAGCTATTAATATATGCTGTAGAATGAAATAAATTCGTTTTATTTATTTTTCCAACTTAATCATCAGCTAATGATCGGACTGTCAAAATACCCTTGACTGGGTAATGAGGATAAATAATGTTGCCATATTTAGACTTGACATTAAATTATTGCTGGATTATGAATAATGACCATTTTCTTGCGAAGGGTTGTAACCTTAATGGCGGCCATGGGGGTTGAAACGTGCCCAAACGACCGTGACAAATGAATAAATATTAAATTGTATAAATACATTCTGGCGAGCCAAGTACACTTGTATATATTTAGAGCTGACGGCTCTATAGAAAATCCCAAGATAAATATACTTATATAGATTTTTGTAAATATATACATATTATACATTGAAACACCCAGATAACAAACAGACACACATGTTAATGCACACAAATGTTTGTACTGCCCGAGCATCGAACCCGGTTCCTTTGATGTAGTAGTCAACGTCTCAACCATTACACCAGTCAGGATCTCTAGTTCTAATGATAATATGTTGTAAGAGCAGAAACATTCCTACATTGCGAACGTGTGAACCGAGTTTGGTCAAGGTTGTATATTTTATAGGGGCACAATAAACAATCTTCCCTCTCGGGACGCATGTTACGCCACCAATAATGGTGCTGTTTTAATACGTAATGTAGTTTCTGTTTTATTAGCAACTGGATTTATATCTTATGTTGCTTCTGGGAAATCTGCGGCGTAGGTTGATGGAAAGCTTTGGAACCTTTGGCCAGGTTTATTGTGTTTCGAGCATGTTTTTTTTTTGTTTTGAATATCAAATCAAGAAAGATGATAGTAAATTTAGACATAGTACATCAGGATTTTTAAAATTGAGAAAACTGCTTAAATCATAAAAGAAAAATATACATTCAAACTTACATTAGTTGTGAAAAAATACAAGAAGAGACATAAAAATGTTATGGTGTTAATTTGTTGCGTGACATTACTCGTAGAAGGTAAAACATAAATCACCTATGATAAGTGACATACTCGTAAATAAAGGGTATAATTGGTTCGTGTTTTAGTAAGCACCTTTTATGTTAAAGTGTACATGACGGTCAAGACGCTGACGCTGTAAGTGATACGCCTGACCATGACAGAGCGGCATTTTAGGAGACCTACAACAGCTGCTAGGTCTTATATACCCGGTAATTTTACTAGCTACAGTGCCCTCATCTCAAAACACAGAAGTGCATAACACTTCTTTCTCACGGGACAATATCTGGCACTACGACTCAGAATCGAGTATACAACCTAGTAAACCACCACTTAAGAAAATAATAATAATATCCACTGATAGTCACACAGTGCCATAAGTTTAGTACCCATAGTATTATGGGTACTAAACATCGGAAAAACATGCTTATATATATTTATTGTAAATACATACACATTATACATAGAAAACACCCAGACCATTACAAACAGACATGTCCATGCACACAAGTATTTGTACTGCCCGGGGTTCGAACCCGGAACACCAAATGGGTCGTTAAAAATAAACTTCAATATCATATGAGTCTAGCAAAGTTTAACGTAAAAAAAATCACACGCAGTCACGCAATTTCCATATAACTATGACTGAAAAAGTAAACAAAACATTTTATCGCACCATTAACTACTCGTTCACTTCTGTTTGGCCTCTGCATGTGACCAGATAACATCTTATTACTGTTGTTGTATTTATTTCGGTTCTTTGCCTAATGAGCACTATCAAGAATTGATCTAAATATTATTATTTCAACTAGCGGTCGTGCGTAGATATTATAAATAAATATCACACAGCGCCATCTTGTTACAAATTAAGCATTAGCCTGTAATATGGGTACCAGATCTTCGGTGGCTCAATGGTGTGGACACGTACCAATGTATTTTCGAATTTACGAAAATATATGTTCGTTATCCGACGCTCTTACGGTGAAGGAAAACATCGTGAGGAAACCTTCATGCAAGCCTGCGAAGAGTTTCGAAGGTTGTGTGTGAAGTCGTCCAATCCGCACTGGGCCCGCGTGGACGCCTAAGGTCTAATCATATACGAGTAGGCTCGTGCACCTCGGTGGGAACGTTTAATAAGCTGATGATGATGATGGGTACCAAACAATGGAAAATATTTTTTTGTAAATAAACAAATATTATACATAGAAACAAACAGACCAATACAAACAAACATGTTCATGCACACAAATGTTTGTACTTTCCGGGATAAACCCCGAAATCTTTGGTGTGGTAGCCGACGTCTCGACTCATCAAATGGGTTGTCAAATTTTAACAATTTTTTTATATTTGAAAACTGTTATAGTATTCAGAAATTTACTTATGTCATTTAAGTATATGGAATCTGTATATACTGTACGTTTTCCAAATACAAAAAAATATCATTATCATCAGCTCATTAAACGTCCCCACCGAGGGGCTCGACCCTACCCGTATAAGGCTAATTAGGCCTTAGTCGTCTACGCGGGCCCAGTGCCGGTTGGACGACTTCACGCACAACCTTTGAATCTCTTCGCAGGCGTGCGCAGGTTTCCTCACGATGTTTTTCCTTCAGCGTAAGAGCGTCGGATACCGTTCATATATTTGCGAAAATTCGAAAACACATTGGTATGTGTCGGGATTTGAACCTCAGCCCTCCCGGTAGGAGGTCAACAGTCCACCCCATTGAGCCACCGACGCTCTTTCAAAAAAAAATATAAAAAGATAAAATTTGCATATAATATAAATATTGTATTATGGATTCGGCAAACATTTGATAAATAGCTAACAGACAATAAAAGGAATTAATATTGTGGCAGTCTTCAAAAATGCCGATAAGGATTCTTAGGCTGTAAAAGAATTCCGCCAGTCGATTTTTATCTTAAATGGACCTCGAATTTCAATACCCATTTTCTTTCCTGTTTGCTATCGTGAAAAGGTTTTAATTAAATAAAAGTTATCGGAAAGGAAAACGCATCGAGAACATTCTAAAAGATATAGCCGATCTCAGGTAAAGCAATGTCCACAGTGAAAATACGAAAATAGACCTTAGTGTATTTAGATCTTAGTCGGTTTTGTTTTATAAATTTAAATAGCGGTGGGATACGCGCAAACAAATGTAAAAAGGCAGAAACTAGCATTTTCCTTTGTCTTCTCTTGTATGTTATTATGGTACCTACATTAATACTTTAATTTATTAAAGTCGCAAAAAAAACAATAGAACGATCATTCTGACACTTCAAGAAAATAACATTTGAATTCAAGCATAGTTAAGATATAAATAATAAGTTAGTTTTTTACAGGTTACATATCGGTGAGTGTGCGATGGAATTACACGAGTTAATTCCACGAGCCCCTTTTACCATCGGGATACAAGACGCGGGCGAGCGTTCCATCTTTACGTGGTTGACATTCCATTTATACGCACAGCGCGCTATGGTGCCTCGTTCATAATGCGCACCGCAAAGGAATGAAACTCTTTGGCTCCCTATGTGTTCCTCGATCATTGCAACCGTCTTCAAAGCAAGAGTGAATAGGCTGTTTCTGGGCAGGTATGATCCATCCTTGGCCGCTTTACTTACCATCAGGTGAGGTGGCGGTCAAATGTCTGCCTATAGATGATTAAAAAAAAATTTTACATTTAATTGTTCAACATATTTTAACCAGTACCCACCGACCTATTTCTTATTTGAACTTGATTCTGAATGATTAAGATTTTACAACAATGTTGATTGCGTGGTTGAAGCGTGCTTTAATGTCTTCTAACTCTTTTCATTTACATGTACATTCATTTATAATCTATTTCGTTCAAGCAAAACATCCATCAAGGTACAAGCAAACCGATTCGGTAACTGAGCCACATTTGAATCAGTTCATCAAACTTGGCAAAAATATAAATCAAAGGCGAAACGCGGAATCTCCAAGGTCGACCGCCATTTTTGGCCGTTTACACAACGCTGGGGAAATTCTTTTTGACGCGGCGTTTTGATTTGCTTACAACACCAATTGGGAACTGTGATTCGCAAAGAGCTGTTTGCCGTTTAGCTCTTTGTGCTTTGTTAAAGGACGCCTTTTTGCGCGCTCCTTTTCCCGTTCATCGGTGAATTGATCCGTTTTGTGTCATTGAACTTTTATAGTTGACAGGAATATATTTATATGTGAGAGTGGGTGTATATGTTTGCGTGGGTGCATGTTTATTTTATTCTCTATTGATTGTATTGTATAATATCACAAGGAACAATTCTTCTGCAGCTGCACTGAATAAAGAAATATCCACTGACATTCACACAGCGCCATCTAGCCCCAAATTAAGCGTGCCACTTGTATTATGGGTATTAAACAACGGATATACATACTTACATATATTTTTGTAGATACATTTATATGTATTGGTTTCTATGTATACTATATTATTATAGTATATATAGAAACACCCAAACCAATACAAACAGACATGTCCATGCACACAAATGTTTGTACTGTCCACGGAACTTACAAACTCGGAACCCATGTTGTAGTAGAAGACGTCTCAACTATAGCACCTAACGAGTCGTTAAAATAAGAAGAAGAAAAAAGAGTACAATGTTTGGTACTGAGTACAAACCTCAGCTTCAGTAACACAATGATATTCTGTATATATAAAGGTAGATACGCCATCCGTGCCTCAAAAACGAACCGCCAAAGAGAATACAGTTTGTAGGCTTTTGTTCAGGTAAATGTACGCTCATTTAAAATATGTGTTTGTGTGCTGTCGCTGCATTCGGAACACTTTTTTCGATTGTTTTGTGAGCATATCACGAATCTATACTTTTTTGCATCATTACAGAAACTGTCGTAAATATACGGATAAAGGCCCGATTCCGATTGGGCTTTAATCTTATCGTGTTTGTACATGGCATTTTGAAAGATCTTAAGAGCCTAATTCACAGTTCGGCAGAAACCATTTTGAGCATCCAGAGTAACTTAGATTGCCCAAAAGTAAGAAAAAAACATCTTCTCAATCTATTGCAGGTACATAGATCCTTTTCATTTATCGCCAACCGCTTAATAAAACAATATAACATTTTATTTCAGTGTTGTATTCAATATAAAGCGAAACATTTAATGCTATTATTAGTTCAAAAAACTCACACACAAATACAAAACTGATCAAATATAATTCTGTTATAAAATAAACAATAACAAATCTTATTACGTCTGGCAACATTCAGGATTGAACCGTGAGTTATTATTCCTTTGTGGTATCTAATATACATACTTTTTCATATTACTGAAATATAGGGGCATGTTATGTTGTAAGGAAATTTTATTAAACAACTCTGTCAAGCGCGATGAAGGTTTTGGATGGGTTCCGTAGTTAATTGTGTACTTTTTTATCGATATAAATTCAAAGTAATGATATAAGTTGATGAATACAGTCAAATGGCATTACTTACATGTAAAACTTATACGTGGCGGGGCTTGAACTTGCGCCCTCCAGATCGGAAGGCAACAGTGCGCACCAATCAGTCACGATTAATATAATTATAAATACATTTTAAATAAATAAATAATAAACAAATACCCACTGACATTCACACAGTGCCATCTAGTCCCAATTTAAGCGTGAAGCCTGTATTATGGGTACTAAATAACAATTAAACATACTTTAATAATTTTATTTTGTAAATACATACTTCTCATACATAGAAAACACCCAGACCATTACAAACAGACATGTTTTGGTTGACATTTTTCCTGATTGTGTGTTATTGTGATTCCTACTTAGTGTATTGTTCATCTAAGTGTATAATTTCAAACTAAATTCTTTCATTCAAAAGGTTTTCTTTCATTCTTTGGTTGTGATCCGCAACGCGTAACCCTAAATACCGCAAGCATCTACAAGATGTATGCTAAATACAATATTAACAAAGGATTTGTTAGCGCAGCACATATTTAACTTAGTACATTTACATATGCGTCGTTATAGGCTTTACAATAGTGAGGTCCCATTGTTCTACTGCCACGGTTCGCAGTATACTGGATCGCCCGTTTCACGACTCCCATGGGTTTGATATCCGAACCCCGTACCTTATCGTTTAGTATAACGATCGGCACTAATCTTCGGGGAGTTTGTTTGTGAACATAATGCGCAGTTAGTATTAAATACGAAGAGTGATTGTGTGAGCAATGTTTTTAGTGTTGTCTGACTAGGCGTTATGAAGTTGTTTTATGAGTAAATTAAAGCGGCCTCCGGGCGGTTGATCTTCCCTGGACGGTATGGAAACTGAAAGATTCTAAAGGTGGGTGTTGACCGGTGCCGCGAGAATCGGGTACGATGGGGATATTCCATAAGCAGTCTGTGCGACTCTGCTGCCTCTCAGAAAGGAACACCTACTGTGTTGCCCGAACTGTCATAATCGTGCGGTTTCCGGGACCTGGATGGCCATTAAAGTGCCTATTATTGGTTGTGTTACCATATTTACTTGTGAATCCATATCTCGATAATAAGAAGATAGGTAATTTTTTGTTTTTGGTCCCAGCAAAATTTATTATGAGGTTTACCAAATGACATAAGGTTACTATGGAACGCGTCATAATAAATAAAGCATCATCAAGATTATACGGCCCAATGTAGAGACTGCCTTCTCAGCATAGTATGGAAAGATTGGGTCATAACCCACGCGTGCATAGTGGAATGGTAGGTGTGAGTAACTAACATCCTAGAA
Organism: Leucinodes orbonalis; assembly: GCA_019425675.1. Lineage (NCBI taxonomy): Eukaryota > Metazoa > Arthropoda > Insecta > Lepidoptera > Crambidae > Leucinodes > Leucinodes orbonalis. Next base: position 55,261 of record PQWD01004037.1, read on the forward strand.
TGTAGTCGGGTCGACGACGTAACTGAACTCCGAAGTCGGGATCATTATATATTCGGGTACTATCCCACCTTCCCATGGCCTGACTCTACCTTCCGGTTATACAGGCCAAAGCGTGGGAGGTGGCGCGGAACAATGCTTACGCTGTCCCGCGGCATTTTTCACTCCTACAAATTGTTTAACTCTTTGTCCTAGTGTCCCGGTTACTTCAGGCAATCAAAGCTGTCTTAAGCAAACTGGGAAAATCGCGAAGTGATGTTTTCCCGCGATTCGAATCTACGATCTCCGGGTTTTACTTAAACACAGAGGAAAAACGATATAACAATGGAATAAACCATGTTAAAATGAACCTTTTAAATGTAAAAGAACAAAGAGCGCCGACATTTTTAAATCAACTGTTAATTTACAGGGTGCTGTCAAAAGCGCTTCTGTTTCTCTGCTCTGGGCAACTAACTGAAGAGACAAACAGACGGTGTAAGTTATAAGGACAGCTCTGTGGAAGAAAACGACTAGTTAAAGCATCTATATTTATCTCAAGTTTACTTCATATTTATATCATATAACGACCTTGTGGTGGTTATGGCTGAGATATCAGCTAATAAACTAAAGGTTCCAGGGTTCAGTCTTATATGGCCACTGCTGAATGATTTCTACGCGCACTGATCCCTGACAGTCGACAGGTCATTGGCTAATCTAGTGGGAGATCCGCTACAGTATGTTTTATCCGTTGTTTAGATCCTATAGTAAGAGTACCAATCGTCTTACTTCTTTTTAAGTTATGAAGTGAAGGGGTGGTTAGACGCTCACTTGATGGTAAGTGATACGCCTGACATGCAGAGCGCCATTAATGGAGACAATGATGCGCCCTTACCGAGGCAACATGTTGTCTCTTATACCCAGTTATTTACTGCTACAGTGACCTCATCCGAAACGGTGCGTCCCTTCAAGCAGTCTCTCTTGGGTGATGCTAATCTGGTGACGTTCAACGCTACCAAAACACAGGCGTGTCTGTTCTCCACGAAACGGAGCAATTTGAGCTTGCTCCGATTTCCGGAATGTACCTGTCGCAGTGACTGATAGCCTAGAGCTTCTTGGTGTTCATCTCACTGCCAATCTCAACTTCGGCCAATATATCGATTCCAAAGCAAGACTGCAGCAAAAAAGCTTGGGATCCTTTCCAAGGTTAGGCGGTATTTCACCCCAGGACAGCTTCTAGCATTATATCAAGCCAAGTCCGGTCTTGTATGGAATACTGCTGCACCTTTGGGATGGATCAGCCAAATACCAACTGGCTGCTTTGGACTCGATTGAGCGGCGTGCTGAGCGGCTCATTGGCGCCCTACTCTGACTGACGCTAAGCTGCAAAGCTCGAGCATCGTCGTGAGTTGCACGGCTATCGGTATTTTACAGGCTACATTTCGGTGAGTGTGCGATCCATCGCACGCGTTAATTCCACCAGCCCCTTTTCACCATCGGATACAAGACGAAGGCGAGCGTTCCAGCCTTACGTGGTAGACATTCCACACATCCGCACAGCCCGCTTTGGTGCCTCGATTCCTAATGCGCACCGCAAAGGAATGGAATTCTTTGCCTCCTTATGTGTTCCCGATCATTACAACCTGGCCGTCTTCAAGGCAAGAGTGAATAGGCTGTTTAGGCAGGCATGATCCATCTTCGGCCACATCATCACTTACCATCAGGTGAGATGGCGGTCAATGTCTGCCTATAAAGGATAAAAAAAAAAAAACACAAAGTGCAAACACTTATTTCACGGATCTGGCACTGCGTTGGTAGCTAACTGATGTTTTAGTATCAGTCTACCACCTAGTATAGTGTGCTTAAATTGGGGCTTGATTGTTCTTTGTGAATATCTGAGCACGTATATTATTACTTCTATATATCTAAACTGATAAATGAACAAGATGTCAAAACTATCTGTAAAGAATCGTCCGCAAAAAGTCTTTGTTCAGCAGGGAGAATGACGTATGAGCTGTAATGATGATGATATATGATAGGTTATATGTAAACACATTAAACCATCTTAATACGTCGCTTGTTCTCTGTTATACGTAATTCTCTCTCATACAAAGAAAGCGCCGACTGAGTGTATAATACAGCCCGTCTTTTCTTGTAATCAGATATTAATTCTCTGCATAGATACACATATATTGCTAAGTCTATTTTATTGTACTTGTGAAGTTTAATGCCATTTAGGCGTGATGTTTTTTTATCCATTGACATTCACACAGCTCCGTCTAGTCCCAATTTAAGCAAGAAACTTACTGCTAAGGGTACCAAGTAGAGGATAAAAATTTTTATAAAGAGTTTCACGTCATACAAAGACCACCAGATCATTACAAACATATTCATATTCACAAACATTTTACATTAAAACTAAACTATTCATGGAACTCAGCTTCAACTTTAAGCCACAATAAGCGCTGCACTCTGTTAAAATTCTATTTACTTACAGAAAACAAATAACATGTCTGGATGAACTTTAAATAACGAAGTTAGTATCTAGATAAAATATATTTATTTGAACAGATAATTTTATTTATCATATCAAGTAAATTGATAAAATAAAGCCTCACCAAATTAGCATTAAATAATCGCATTTATTCCATTACACCGCAAATTCAATTTGCAGTATCAGAATTCAACAAGACTTGTTGAACTAGCCAATTGAAAAATCAAATTATAACCTACGTGCTACCACGAGCAAAGGTTATCTTTAACTTGAACTATCGGCTTTTTCTGCCCGCTGATTACAAGAGTCAAGCCTCGAAAAGCGCCCTCTAGCGCTCATATTAATCCCATAATTGGATCACGTAGCAACCTCGTTCGGGTATATACCACAGACAAAATTAGCAGAAGACCATAAATCTTAGTTGAGAGCATTGGGGACAACTGTCTCTGTTTGATAATCCTGTGTTAGAGAATTTAGATTGAAGATCAAGACTATAGCTTTGAAGCTAGGTGTATAATTAAACCTGTGAACTATGGATGCATTGCTTTGTTAAATATCGAATCTTGTAGATTGAGTTTTTTTATAGGATAGGAGGCAAACGAACAGACAGATCGAAATACTATTAAGTTGATTGATATTAACAAGTCTAATTTAAATGACAAAAGAAAACAATGGATACGATAGTATTTTCTTGCTAAATGTTAACAATTACGTCTATACAAGTACAATTGTAAGTTTATTGTTAATGTAAGCAATTTTCTAGATATTTCATGAACTAAATCCCACTTTATAACGACTTTAATCACTTTTATCAAAGTAATAATCCCCCAAACGTCTTACAGAGTATTTGAAACCACTGACGCTAGAAATCACAGGCTCTGTGGTAATGTTGGACAACTTTTGAACAATTAATATTTGATACAATAATTTCGAAATGTGAATCATCTTAACGTAGTAGAAAATTAAATATAACAACCGATTAATATTTTACCCTATCAAATTGAGGAAGATTTGGGTGGTTAGCAATTATATTAAATTTGAGCATAAATAATGTTTTTTTTTTTAAAGTGATCCTTAAAAAGAACATCGCCTGTAACAGAAAAACATTTGGTAATATATAACTTATATTACAAAAATTATTGAAATTTATATATATTTTTCCAAAATATGTTACAATAAGATCGTACATAAATCGGGACACTACCATCCATCTTACTCCAGCTAGTGGAGGAATTCTTTTGTGTTTCGGGATAAGGGCACTGCAGCTAGTGAAATTACTGGGTATAAGAGGTCTAACATGTTTCGGGTGACGAGTGCATTGCGGCATTGATAGATAATAATATAATTTATAACTGTATATTAGTTGTTGGTCTCCTTCAATGCCGCTCTGTCTTGGTCAGGTATATCACTTAACATCCGGTGAGCGTTCTGACCGTCCTGTTTACTTCGTTACATAAAAAAGGTTCGTGGTGAGCGAACTGTCGGCATTAGCCACCATAAGGTAAAGACAGCTAACTCTAATTTTAAATATCCTATTTGATTTTTTCTAGTACGAGCACTTACAAAAATCTATTGCATCTGCAGCCATTTGAGACTAGAAACCATTGGGTTGTTATCGTAAATTTCCCTGACTCCGGAGTCATGGGTGACGTTTGTTATACTCTGGCTTCGGTCCAAGCTGAATCGATGGGGTCAGCAGCCGTTAAAATACAACTTGGATCAACTGTTACTGCGTGAATTTGTCTGGAGATTCCGTTCGGAGATAATATTAAAATGTAAAAATTAGAACTAAACTATACTATTTTGGTAAGTGTTTTCGACCCAATGGATACAGCTTCAATGCTGATGATTGTATGTAAATTATCAACGCGATACATTGTATTGTATCTAAACTCCTTTTCAAATGTAAAGGAGTTGAAAACATATATTATGTTGATAGTTTTCGTCAACTCGTATATATACACATATATAAGGGAGTATCGGTGGCTAATTGGTGTGAACCGTTCCTTCCGATCTGGAGGGCGCAGGTTAAAATCCCACTACGTACGTCTTTTCAAATTTTCGAAATGTACGTACCTGCGCACGCCTGCGAAGAGATTCAAAGGTTGTGCGTGAAGTCGGACGATTGGTACTGGGCCCGCGTGGACGACTAATGCCTATACCTATACCTTTGCGGGTAGTGTTGTGCCCCTCGGTAGGGACGTTTAATGAGCTAATGATAATGAACTAAGGATAGAACCCGGAACCCTTAGTGCATTACTGGATTTAACCATTACGCCACATGGGTGGCCAATTAAGGTCTAATTAATATGTTTATTGAAAAATACTGCAGTCACGACGAAGACGACGGTAAATAAGTCTGTAAACTTTTGTCACGTCCAAACAGACTAGACATAGGTTTTTATTACATAATGTGAGAATAAGGCTTTCCACTATAGATTAAGGAATATGACTCCCCGGTGACGTCGTCAAAACTAGACAAGTTATGCCCTAGTACAGACTAGGACAGTTAGTAGACGTAACAGAACATTTTAATGACTTTCTACCTAAGTTCAGTTTTATTAATATACTAAGTTAGCAACTAAGCTGACAGAAGTCCCAGTACTTGGCGAGTGCTTTTTAACCGACTTCAAAAAAGGAGGTTCTCGGTTTTACCTGTTAGTATCTATGAACGTAAGTATGTATGTTTGTCCGCGGTTATCTCGCGTTGGCTGAAGCAATTTCGCTGCGGTTTTCGGTACAGTATTTTTTACATTCAGGTTTTAGTGTTTTAATTTTATTATTATTCATTAATATAGTAACTCTGTGCTAACGCTAACTTTGACCCGCTAATCCGTTTATATATGTAGGTGTGTTAAAACTGTGATATCTCCTAAGATATTAATTTAATTATGTACAGAGTAATTTTGTTTTCTATTAAATACTTGTAATGAAAATTGTATTCATTGTTTTGAATTTCAAACTAGCCATTCTCCGCGATATTACCCAGCGGTATAAGATTATATTCCCCGCGGTAAGCCATTGCTTTAGCCTGTTTTTCCTTATCACATCAGCTACCTGCTAAAAGTCTCAACGAATCGTCACCCAGCCGTTTAAGAGGTTATTTCGATATTACAAACAGAGACTCCAATTAAAACCCTAAGCGAACGTCAAATTATTTTCCAATCTATTTTCCTCTTGTATTTTGTTATCGTCAACACAGTTGGTGTTGATAACGGTCTACTGCAGGGTACAGGCCTTCCTGCACAGCATAACTGTGAGTAGTTAGTTGTTGCAGTATACAAAGCCGATAGTATCAATACTATCGATAGTATTCCATATATTGAGCTACGATACTATAGATAGGATTACAGTAAATAAATAAATAAATATCCACTGATATTCACACAGCGCCATCAAGCCCCAAGTTAAGCGTGAAGCCTGTATTATGGGTACTAAACAACGGATGAACATACTTATATTATTTTGTAAATACATACATATTATACATAGAAGACACCTAGACCATTACAAAGCGACATGTTCATGTACCCAAACGTTCGTACTGCCAGGGCATCGAATCCGGAACCCTTGGTGTTGCAGCCGACGTCTCAACCGCAACACCAAATAGGTCGTCAAAAATGCGGTCACACAAAATGCAGTGTATCAAAACTAAACTAAGCTATCGATAGCAAAGATGATTTTTGACGTCAACTATTAATAGGTTGAGTGCGTCGGTGGCTCAATGGTGTGGACTGTCGCCTTCCTACCGGGAGGGCTGAGGTTCAAATCCCGACACGTACCAATGTGTTATCGAATTTTCGAAAATATATGTACGTTATCCGACGCTCTTACGGTGAAAGAAAACATCGTGAGAAAACCTTCATGCACCTGCAAAGAGATTCGAAGGTTGTGTGTGAAGTCGTCCAATCCGCAGTAGCCCGCGTGGACGACTAAGGCCTAATCACCCTATACGGGTAGGCTCGTGCCCCTCGGTGGGGACGTTTAATGAGCTGATGATGATGATATCAATAGTTCGACGATGTATTCGGATATCTTTGAGTCCGACTATCGATATTTCGGCAACACTGATGTCTAAGTTTTGTACATACCGTTTTACCCCTTAAAACTGTGCGCTGCAAACGAAATAGGCAGTCAATTAGATAGCGGATTTATAGAGCCAATAAAAGATTAACCTCATTGGAGGAAATAGTTCGATCCTAGCCTCTAATTGGCTGGAAGGGTGTGAGCCGGAATGCCTGAAGCCGAAACGTTTGTAGAATAAGAATCGAAACATCCGTAGAATGTGTTAATTTGTTAACTTTTTATTTATTTAAACTTTTTTATGAGGTATTTTTTTAAAATTTGTAATCAAGCAGATATCTCACCATGTGGTAAGTGGCAATTGTTGCATATGATTATGTAGAATGAACCACGGTACAGTTGCTAACTTGTGACGCTTAGGAAAGGGAAGGGAAGGTAGATAAGGGACAGTATCCAGTCATTTCTTTTAGCTTTAGGCTGGAGAAAAGTAAAAACAAAATTAAAAGTCTTTGCGCAATTTCGGTCCATAAAAACACTTCATCATCATCAGCTCATTAAACGTCCCACCGAGGGGCACGAGCCTACCGTATCGGGTGATTAGGCCTTAGTCGTCACGCGGCCCAGTGCGGATTGGACGACTTCACACCTTCGAATCTCTTCGCAGGCGTGCATGAAGGTTTCCTCACGATGTTTTCTTCACCGTAAGAGCGTCGGATAACGTACATATATTTCGAAAATTCGAAAACACATTGGTACGTGTCGGATTTGAACCTCAGTCCTCCCGGTAGGAAGGCGACAGTCCGCACATTGAGCCACCGACGCTCCATAAAACACTTATGAAAGCAAATGAAGCTGCACTAGGTTCGGAATGCTGCCACGTATAACAAAACTATGTAATGAACATCCACTGGATTCATCTCCGGTGCGATACGACCTGGCATCCTTAAAAGAAAGAGCGTACACACTTTTAAAGGGCCAACAATGCATTTCTGAGAATCTGAGGTCTTGCAAATGTTCATTGGCGGCGGTGTCACTTATCATCAGGTGAAGCGTACGCTCGTTTGCCTCCTGTTCATCATCATCATCATTCTCCTACCTTATCCCATTACTTGGGGTCGGCGCAGTATGTCTTTTGCCTCCTGTTCAATAAAAAGTTATTATTATAAAAGGATTTATACCACAGTATAAATAGTGGTGTCAATCTTCAAAGTTCACTTTGAAGTCAAACGATCCGAGGTAGTTAATTTACAGACCAACCGACAGCGTTGCAACGTTCGAGATTTAAATCTTGTTCTATTTTCGATTCGACAAACGTTTTTCTTTCTTTGATTCCAAAGACTGGTTCTGTTTCACGGGAATAACAAAAAAACAATGTTTTCAGAAGGGTTACCGCCATCTCTTAAAAACACTATTACAGTATTATTGATTGTCCTTCTAGTGCAAAAATGCTGACGTATCATTATAGTAATACTGTTTTAAGAGATGATGGTAGCCAGGGTGGCCTTTTAGCTGTTACCCGCTGATAACCTCATGATCAAGAAGCAAGCACAGACGAAGCTCTAAGCTATTTGTGCATAAATGTCATGTTTATGCAGAGATGACTGAGTAACATAGTAAAAATGATCATACATATTTTTGGACTTCGAGATGATGGTTCCCGGTTGAAGCAAGGAGCCCAGTCTACTGGCAGACTGATACTACTTATAAAGATCTTATAAATATTGTTTTTCTACGATATCATATAAGCATTTAATGTTTAAAATTATTACGGAAGTCTTTGTCATTCAGTTGATGTTGTATGGTCAGTTATTAGTAGTAGATTAGAATATAATTAAATACCCTAATACGAGTAATACTTTGGTAATTTAAATAGAAATAGGTTCCAATATTAGGCGATAATAAAATATGATTTTCTTTTGATTATGTTTTCATTGTTTCAAAATTATAATTTCATGAAAATAGTGGAGGATCGGGATATCTGGCGCTAAATGAGGAGACCTATATCCAGCAGCCTATATGCGATAGTGTAAAGAGAGAATACAATTTAAAAACTAACAATAAAATTATAAAGAAAATATATTTAGATAAATAAAATTATAAAGAAAAAATATAATACTTTATTTAACTTTAATTATTTGTTGCTCATATACACAACACTAATATGTCCCAAACGCTGTATCAACCTTGGTTATCAATTCATTCAGAAAAAAAAACAAATAACCATTCGTTAATTCATTCGCTCCGTGATAACCGCACAATCAATACGACATTTACCAGCGGAACACGCCGCATCTCCCCGAGGGATAAATTTGTTTTTATATTGTCTATAAATTATCCCGGTCTCTCCTGTGTCTGGCGTTTAACTGTTCTATTTTTAATTTTCCAAATTTATCTGACGGCCCGACTGTGAATGTATGAGGCTAATCGGAGATAAACATATAAGTCAACTATTGGGACGCTCTGGAAATTGTTTATGAGCGAAATGCATTAGCTTTATTGAATGGTTTTATAGAGCGTCGGTGGCTCAATGTTGTGGACTGCCGCCATCCTACCGGGAGGGCTGAGGTTCAAATCCCGACACGTATCAATGTGTTTTCGAATTTTCGAAAATATATGTACGTTATCCGACGCTCTTACGGTGAAGGAAAACATCGTGAGGAAACCTTCATGCACGCCTGCGAAGAGATTCGAAGGTTGTGTGTGAAGTCGTCCAACCCGCACTGGGCCCGCGTGGATGACTAAGGCCTAATCACCCTATACGGGTAGGCTCGTGCCCCTCAGTGGGGACGTTTAATGATCTGATGATGATGATAATGTCGTATAGCAAGTAAAGAAATTTGGAATTCAATATCAGCGTGGTTGAAATTGTTTAGTAGATTTTATTCTTAACATGTTTTAGTTTTTATTGTTTGGGTTGATAAAACCATGAAAATATTAGTTAACTTTAAACTATTTGATACGAATTGTGAGATATGAATTTGATATTTTACCATGTAAGTGATTTTTTTGATAATTTAGCAAGTAAGTCGCCTGAAAAACAGTTTACCTAGTTCAGGCAATGAATTATGTCGACCTATGTGAAATTTGATCTTGTCATGTGCATTTATTGGTTTTAAATGAAATAAATAATATTTGATTTGATTGTAACGTCGGTGGCACATTGGTAGACTATTGCCTTCTGATATCTGAAGGGTGCAGAACCAACGACTTTACGAATTTTCGAAATTACATGTACGTAAAAGGTGTGTGTACCTTAATCATCCATACTGGCTCAGTGCGGTTTCACCGACTTGACGCACAACCTTTGAATTTCTCCGTAGGCGTGCGCAGGTTTCCTCACGATATTTTCCTTCACCGTAAGAGCGTCGGGTAAACGTACATATAAATTCGAAAAGACTTTGGTACGTGGCAGGATTTGAACCTGCACCCTCCAGAACGGAAGGCGATCCACAGCAGTCCACACCAATGAGCCAACGGGCCCCTACCAATGCTAGAGCTAAACCCAGTACAAATAAACATAACTTCTACATTTTATGATAGAATAAATATCTTAATCGCACAAATTAGATTCCATTTTAAACGGTACAGATAGTAAAAGTCGTTCGCTAGAATCGTTCCTGTTTCCGACTCGAAGTTTCGATTGGGACATTAACCAGGACTGCGTACTAAAGTTCCTACTTTATGTTCCTTGTACTCAATGGTGGCGTTTGCTAGAATATTCTAGATTTGATAATGTTGTCTGTATTTAGAATTTCCCTTACACGAAAATAATTGATTTTTTTTTCGACATCATATAAATCATATTTATTTATATTAACAACCCATTTGGTGTTGTTGGTTGAGACGTCGACTACAAAAAATGTGTGCAACATGTATGTTTGCATTGTTCTGGGTGTTTTCTATGTAATATATGTATGTATTTACAAAATAAAATGTACATTAGTATGTTTGTTAGTTGTAAAGTACCCGTAATACAAGCTTCACGGTTAACTTGGGGCTAGATGTTTTTTTCGCTTATTTATCTTTATTATTATTACAATCCTTTTCAGGCTGTAATGACATATTTAGTACCTAATGTCTTTACAAAGACACGAACCGAATACTAGCATCAAAATCGGAGAGCCATTAAAGGCCATCACATAATAGGGATGATGACATTTTTTTTTCTGTTATTATATCGATAGACCGCATAATAATATAAACATTGGTAAAAAAATTACTCCGTTAACATTAAAACTCACAGAGGTTTTCCAATTCTAAAAACACATTAATGGACTTTCCCAAAAACACTTCATACAAATGGCTACCTAGTTATGACGTCACGCATCAGCAATTAGTACGCATAGTTTGTGAATTTTGTACTACAACTATATTAAATGTTGCGTTTACTAAAACGGTTTCATAGCAAAAGTTGCTTTAAATTGTATGTGTTATCCTTTTGTTAACAAATTTTGGACAATTAATGTACTTTAAAAATGGACTTGCCTATCTACCTTTGAATACTAATAAAATTCATATAACATGAGTTTTCGAGCTGAGAGTAAGCACATTGTTATATTTAACCCAGATTTGTAATAATATGAAATAGTTCTTACGATTTCAGGACCCAGTCATCATGCCTATTGTAATTGTTGTACCCTAAACCTTGTTTAAAGTTTAAGAGCATCGGACAAACGTGCATAATAATTTCAAAAATTTGAAGTGACTGGTACGTGGTGGGGTCGGATCAGAAAGCAAAAGTCAACACCAAAGAACCACCGCGTCCATCCGAGTAAAATAATAATAAATAAAATAAAATAAATATCTACTGTCATTCACACAGCGTCATCTAGCCCCAAGTTAAGTTAAGCGTGTAGCCTGTATTATGGGTTACTTAACAATATATATATATATATATTACATACATATTATACATAGAAACCACCCAGACCATTACAAACAGACGTGTTCATGCACACAAATGGGTCGTAAAAAATAAAAAAGTTTTTTTACTTTAATAGTTATATACTATATTGGATTTAAATGTGCAGTCAGTTATGAGAATGATGACAAAAAGGCTGACTTTAGGCCGCACCCAATTGTTTGCCTTTAATATTCCACGCTCGGAGCTATTAAATTAATTTAACGCAATTTTCGCGGCGGTTATTTATTTACTGGTCATTTTAAAGTTTTATCATTTCGTTATTGGAAATGAAAAAACATGTGAAAGGCCAAAAATGCAGACCCATGACAATTTAATGCGCAATTCGTTGAAGGTACTGCATAATGTACAACTTACCACGAAGTTGATCTATGTAAATGTAGTTAAAAGATTCAAAGGTTTAGTTCCCGTGCAGTAAAAAAAATCCTGTGGAAGAACATGTTTTTTTGTCATGGTCTGGGTGTTATCTATGTATAATATGTATGTCATTAAATTACAATATTATATAAATAAAAATATTTGAGGTTCAAATCCCGCCACGTACCAACGTATTTTCGAACTTTCTATATTATATATTATATACATGTATCCGACGCTCTTACGGTGAAAGTAAACATTGAGAACAACAAACCTACCACTGGGCCCGAGTGGACGACTAAGGCCTATACACCCTTTACGGGTATGCTCGTACCCTTGGTGAGGAGCATATAAGAGCTGAATGGAGATGATGATTACTATCAGTTGCATATTAATATGCCGCCACCATACGGCATTATTTGTGATTCACCAAACAGTCGCGTAACAGAATATTTGAATAAAGATATTGATTTTTTATAACAAACTGACAGTGCCTATCTAGAATTCGCATAGCAAAGCCAGGAGACTGCAAAAACGAGAAACAAAAGCTGTCAGGGATTCGACACTGGACGGTATAGAAAGCTGTTTTTTACTTCTATTTTGACCGTCAAGGCTTTTTTGGACTTTTTACAAAAGAATTTCGAATACAATGATTGGTAGTATATTTTTTAGTTTATTTTCAGTAACTAAAAAAGCAGTGAATTATGTTTGTTTTAACGTAATCTTTAAACACATATTTTGCAAATCTGTTTTTATCGAAGAAGCTAAAGAACGCTTCCCTGTCTCTAATTGCTCATTCTGGAATGAGTTGTACACTACTAAGATTAATTCTTGTCTAATTTAAGCGTTAGTTTAGATTTCCGAATTGACTCAACTTCGTTCCTTAAATCAACAGGAAAGTGTATCACATCACTGCCTAGATTAATAGAAGGCCACTACGGTACTTTATGTCGTATATTTTTACCATAGAAATTGAGGAACCAGTTACCGCCGGTGATATATCCAGCTATATAAGAGAAGAACATCATCATCATCATCAGCTCATTAAACGTCCCCGAGGGGCACGAGCCTACCTGTACCTTAGCGCCACGGGCCCAGTGCGGATTGGACGACTTCACACACAACCTTCGAATTTCTTCGCAGGCGTGCATGAAGGTTTCCTCACGATGTTATCGAAAATTCGAAAATACATTGGTACGTGTCGGGGTTTGAACCTCAGCCCTCCCGGTAGGAAGGCGACAGTCCACACCACTGAGCCACCGACGCTCATAGAGAAGAACATATTCTTATTTAAAAGGTATTCCAAATATATTTTTTTTTTTTTCGTCCGTACTCTTTTAGTTTAAGATTATCTTGTAATTCAATTATTATAATATATGTTAGTGCTCCGCGCATGGGGCAAAAGAATTGGTTAAAGAGGGAATGGGATAACAGAATTAAATTAATAAATATTTACATTAGGTAAAGTCGGGGGATGAATAATATAGAATAAAGGGAATAAATAACATCATAAATACTCTCTCTCTCTCTCTGTTTTATATTTATATAATAATAGTAGCAATAACTCTTACATTATTCAAGTCTTACTCGTCATTATTACAATTAGAACTAAAAATTAATACATTTAGCGATGTCCATGTGGCCACCACCGATGCACTTCTTTAAGGTGCAGATGTTGAGGTGGATTGACCAGGCCCTCTGGTTTTTGGCTATGTATTCCAAATATTTATAGCTGACCGTACCATTTACAACTAGGTGATTATTTTGGTCGAATGTCTTGTATAGCTTAACAATCATCAAAACAAAAGTGTAACAAACCATTTTTATTTTGGGAGATTTGAGATTTTTTTTACTTTCTAGACTAAAGATTACTTGTTTGAAATGTATAACAATGTGTTTAGTATCTGATTTTTTGTTAAAAACAAATGACAGGCTTTGTTTTATCACAACAATATTAATAATTCAACTGGGCATCGTATCAAAACTGATAGGGCGTATAAAATGTTATCAAGAACTGTAACTTACCTCTACCTTTATTCAGATAAAACCTTATTTTTAAAATGTAATACCTAGATAGTCAGCGATCTTAGTTTTAATTAAACTTGTTTTCATTATAAAGTTGTAGCTTAAAGTGCTGCGAGCATTTTCTTTGAATATTATCTTAATCCAGCCTGAGGGGGGACAAACAAAATTAACATTAAGTACTGGAAAGGTTAGATGACAAAATTTTAATTGTATACCTATTTTTACTAAAAATATTAGAAAAAGGAATTTTCTTTTATGAAATAAGTGTACAGGATGGTCACGACGCTCACCTGATAGTAAGCGATACGCCTGACGATGACAGAGCGGCATTGAAGGACAAAAAACTGATAAACAGTTATTATTCTCCATCAATGCCGCACTACGCCCGACACCCGAGACCGCAGATGTGAGATCTCTTATACCCGACAATTTTATCAGTAGTGAACACTTTTATTCGTTTACTAAATATTCTACTAAAATCAAAATACCTTCGCAGTGTTTCTGACGAAGCTTGCAACAAATATGGCGGATATAATCTCTGAGAGATTGTCGCGAAATAATTACATCCGCAGTGTCAGCGCGACGTCGTTTATAAACTTCAGCAATTAATCACCTCACCCTGTGATATACAGGATGGAAAAACGGGGTGTAAGGTGAAATATCCTTAGTCTAATTTAAATGTAACGGGCTTCCAACCTACATATTTTGTAAGGCTAAGTTAATTTGCTCGTGGTTGCGAAGACCATGCCTTAGCAGATCTGCGTGAGTTCTGCAATTTCACATATAAATCCTGATTTAGCATTTTTTTTATGTTATAGGAAGTAAAGGAGCAAGAGACACCTAATGAAAAGTGTTCAACTTCGCCCATGAACAACGGTAGCACCAAAATGGCCACCGGTGCGTTGCTTGCCTTTAAGGAAAGAATACGCTCTTTTCTAAAAGGTTCCTATGTCACATTTGTCAGGAAATACCGATACTGGTAGCAATTGCGCATAAATCGAACTGTAGTCGAACGTCAAACATCAAGATGATGAGGATAAAATCATCTTATGGCGGTTAGTCCAATGATAAAACTCATTTATTATGATTGATGTTATTATATATTGACAGAATACTGGCATTCATACAGCGCTATCTAGCCACGTTTTTAAGCAAGGAACTAAGATTAAAAGAACTTAACTAGGCTTGACATACTAACACACTATTTTAAATAAATATATGCAAGCAGAGATGTTCATGAACACAAATTTTTGTACTGTCCGGGGACTGAATCCGTTAACCTTTGGCGTAATTCCAACGTCTCAACAATTACACCACACGTTATTATAACAATAATAATACAATTCATAAGCACTTAAGTTCTTACACTTTTATAACTGTATTGTGACCTACACAAACTACCTTTTGTAAATTTAATTTTGAGTAAGTATAATATACACCCTGTACATCATGTATCTTAACATATTCAGGTGACAAAATAAATTCTAACGTCAACGGTGTGGGCCAGAGAATCCCATGAAATACCCAAGCTCTAATCGCAAGTATTGAATCGAATACTGCATACTTAAGTATGAAGAAGGGCTTAAAGATTAATCGACAAAATTCAATGTTCTGGGAACCCTGACTCGTTCCGATGCACATTTAGAATTATTATTTACGTTTTTTAGAATAAAATACAATGTATCTTACACAGACATCCGAACATACAATTAGACTGGACAAGCCACAGACATCCGAATATACAATTAGACTGGACAAGCCGCCAAGTTTATAGGCAGTCCCAGTGTTGCAATTTCTCTTCGGTTCTTACCTGTGAAAAGTTATTATATTTCTTGGTAAATTTACTGATTCATTGCGATGATGGCATGTTACAATTGCACAGGATGGCATTTTGGAAAAAAAACGGTAATTTCTTCTAATATTCGTGCGTCTTGACTCGTCTCACAGAGCGTAAACTGGCAGCCAGTGTATGCTCGTTGAGCTTACATTTGTCGCACTTTAAACGCGGCTTGCCCCATCTCTTGTATTGGGAAATCTGTGGTATCTTATAACCGAAAGTACACACTGCGAAAAAATTATCATCCTCGTTTATCGTCCCACTGCAGGGCACAGGTCTTCCGGCACAGCTATGAGGAGATAGGCCGTTACGAATTTACTGTTATAAAAATTATGTCAGTATATTCGAATATCGGCGTCTATATATGAGCGTCGGTGGCTCAATGGTGTGGACTGTCGCCTTCCTACCGGGAGGGCTGAGGTTCAAATCCCGACACGTACCAATGTGTTTACGAAAATATATGTGCGTTATCCGACGCTCTTACGGTGAAGGAAAACATCGTGAGGAAACCTTCATGCACGCCTGCAAAGAAATTCAAAAGTTGTGTGAAGTCGTCCAATCCGCACTGGACCGCGTGGACGACTAAGGCCTAATCACCCTATACGGGTAGGCTCGTTCCCCTCGGTGGGGACATTTAATGAGCTGATGATGATGATGATGATATTCGAATATAACAAAAAATAGTACAATTGGCAAATTTACTTATATGTAAAGTCGCGGGCGTCCCCTACATAACATTTAGTTTAGCTAAGTGTAAATATAATTAATACTTTGGCAACTATGCTTCATCGCTTCCAAACTCGAGTGTGTACAAATATGATGTAACTTCAAAGATACATTGTGGACGTTCCTAAGACAACATTGAGTTACAAGTCAAATTTGTACTACACAAACTAAACTTTTGACTTGTTACCTTGTTGTTTGGAATCTTTGTTTAGTTTCTAATATGATATTGATAATGGATTTTTGTATCTTGATTCCGTTGAATGTGGCTTTAAGTTTCCTTCTTTCATACAATAACATGCAGGAGTTAAAAAACCTATCGTTACACAAATGTCATTTCTTAAGAGACGAATCAAACCCTACATTTGTCGGGATACTCAAAACACGGCATAACGAAAAAAACTTAACTAAAATAATCAAACAACCTTTTTTCTGAGTATTTTCATCTGTCTACAAACTACTACAGTCCACTGCTGGACCTAGGTCCTAGGTCCGCCAGATATCCCGGTCCTCCGCTTTCCACAACTATTATAAATTACAAATGTGGCCATAAATATAGGATACTGTTACTATATCTAAAAATATGAATCATAATACTTTAAACATTACCAGCGCAAAAATACATACAAATCCGTGCCCCGATTTAATTTAGCACACGTTAGAAAAGCCTCAATTAATCCCATCAACCACGGAAGGTTTAACAATGTATCCCACAACAAAACACCTTAACCGTAACAACGTAGATAACATAATAGAACTAAATTGCGCCGTGTGAGTCTTGAAAAAAAAAGTCCGGAAAAAAGTCGAAGATTGACGAAGAAGCTTACAGGGATAACTAATAAGACCCAATTATAAGTACGTCCGTTATAATCATGTTAAAATTAATATAGAATCCTTAAGACACTTCGCAGTTCATTAAAAGATTATAAGGGAGCAAAATACCTCCTGACGATATGATTTTTTTAAGTCATTATAATCTGGTCTTTCCTTATGACGATATAAGAGTTGCTTTTTATTAAAAAAGATGAAAACAGATTGGCTTTCAAATACTTAATTCTTTTTGCTCAATATTGTTTTGTATTAATTTGAGTAGTAACAGTAAAAACCCGAGTCAAATTGCACAGCAATTTTGTGAAAAACACTTTTCCCACTTTGTAGCAAATGGTAAATGTTGCCTTAAATACACTCATCATCCCTAAAAAGGGCTCACATCACAGTTGCTCACCTGTTTTTTTATAAAGAAAAACATTTGCCAAAGTAGGTGCGAGTTTTACCTTTTTTTTAAACCAGCTTGGCGTTGTGTTAATGTCAGTGGATGTGTAATGGAGTGAACAGGTTGGCCAGGACGCTCACCTGATGGTAAGTGATACGCCTGACCATGACAGAGCGGTATTGAAGGAGACCAACAACTGATAAACACACGGTTATTCTCCATCAATGCCGCACAGCGCCCGTCACCCGAGACAACAGATGTTAGTGTTTTTTATAACCGGTCATTTCACTAGCTTCAGTGCCCTCATCCCGAAACACAAAAGTGCATAACACTCCTATTTCACGGGATAATATCTGGCACTGCGGCGGTATAGGTACCGCCGCAGTGCCAGATATCATCCCAAAAGGTAAGGTAAGGTAGGCCTTGACAACTCAGTATCGAGTCTACCAAAAAATAAATGTATTACACCAAGTATTCCATTATTGTTTTGCTTGGGAAGGAATCCATCGTAATACTCTAGTGTAGTTTTGGTAGTCAAAATCTTGATTTAAATTTACCGGAATCAACAGTATTTATTAGTACCATCTATATAAGTAAGCTTTTCTCTTGTATTATTTCCAAATTCAGCATTATTTGTAACTGTAATCGCCACCGCGAGATTAATGCTCTACTAGCGATTCGAGAATTAGATATTCCTTCTTCCTTCCTCCATTTTAGCCTTTAACAGCCTATTTTCGGTTTGCAATTATAAATCCGTGTTTTGTAATGACAATATCATGTAGCTCAATTGAGTGTTTGTGAATTATTCATGCAATAAAGTTGCTGTTGCCACTCTTATACGAAGCTCTTTCGGTGATGGAAATCATCTTTTTTTTCGAACTGGCTTCTGCTGTTGGCCCGCAAATGGCCTTTACAGCTTCACCGGGCAATTAGCGAGCGCAGATGGCTCTTAGCCTTAAACATTTACACAACGAGCCTAAGGGCGTCCCCGAACGGGACTCGAACCTCGGCTTAGGGCGTTGGGGGGGAAGGGGGTTTGGTAGCCTAACAAATGTTTAGGGAGAAAAGCAGCCCGGCACATGTCAGTTACGCGAATAGGGACTGTGAAGGAAATCATCGTGAGGAAACCTGCGCACGCCTAAGAAGAGGTTCGAAGGCTGTGCGTGAAGTTGGCCAACCCGCACTGGGTCCGCGTAAACGACTAAGACCTACACACACCTTTTACGTGTAGGTTCGTGCCCCTCTGTGGAGACATATATGAGCTGATAACGATCATGAATCTTCCTTCACCACACAACACACTGACTTCCAGTTCTTAATTATGACGCTTGCTCTTTGACTGATGAGTTCAAGTGTTCTTTTACAGTAATATCTTTGACCTTTCTTCCCTCATGGGACAGATTAAACGTAAGTTGCGGCCGATCGTCTAGTTTCCAAGTCTTGTGAGCTGGATCCACTAGGCCAACTTGTTTGTTATTCTTCATTCATAAGTATTCGAGGTGGAATTGAATAATTCATTGTTGACTTTAGGTCACCTGCTCCGGTATGGAAAGGTAATATTGTTGTCGAAGTATTTTGTTTGAGAAAAGATTCTCACGCTTTTAATCAAATAATGAAATTAGTGTTACTTGTAGTAGAATTAGAAATTTGTTCCATTTCATTTTTTTGTTGACTTAGTTTTTACCGTGGCCAAATTTTGACGTAATTGTATTTAAGTCACATTTACTAGTACAACTACTGTTGGAAAAATCTCTTGCAGAATTTTGATCATTTAAGTGGTTTTTCAATCGCTATACAGGTGCAGCAACATCCGCAGGCACGTTTGGTTTGCTGGTTTCCAAACTTGTTTGATCCTTTAAACTTCAGTTCGAGTTACGGCTGAAGATTTGTCTAGGGTAGATAATCTTCAAGGTTTTCGCTTTTTTACTAAAGTGTTTCCATATTGTGTCCTGAAAAATATGTCATCTTCTACACATCCAGCATTACTGAAGCAGACTAATTGATACATGTCTTCCAAATTCTCCTCTACGAGTAGATATCCCGCATTCCCTAATCTATACTTAATAGAGGCAAGCGAAGACCTTTTGCAATTTATGTGTTTTGAAAATTGACACAAAAAAGTGCTGAATGATTTCAATTCGAATGATTAATTGCGTATATTGTGTTATGAAATGAAAGTGCATCAATCAGCAAAATATTTTATTGATGCATAAATTCAAAACCTTTGAATTAATATCGTTGACTTCAGTTGCTCGCTATTAGCCCTTTGAAAGGAGTTAAAGCCTTTGATTTCGCCAATTCCAAATCAAATATAATTTTCGAATGCGAAACATCTTATTGAGCGTGTCATAATTAGCAAGATTTAACTCGGCTTTAACATTCGAATATGTGTTCGTGTTCAGAGATCTAATTAACTTGTGCATAATATTTACTTAAGCATTTAAAACAATTTATTTCAATACAGTACTATATAATTGAAGTAAAAGTAATGTATTGAAGTTAAGTCAACGTAAGCGTATACAGCCGCCGTGAAATTAAAACCAGTTTGTTAGTTTTTCAAACCATCTGTTACGTGGTAAAGACAGAAAAACCAGTCACTATTCATGTTACTAGCACGTACTGGGTCGCTTTTTTTGCAAACATACACTGGGCTACATAGTCTTCCCGACAAAGCTTTAAGCCAGATTTCAATTCAAGTTTTGGGACGATCTCTAGTTATTTGAATTTATAAGGCTAAGAACAATCTGCACTTGCACAGCTATATAAGGTATCAGCGTCCAACAGCGTTACAATGAAGCCACTGTCTTGCCCGAACTGTCCATATTCGTGCGGATTCCGGGACCTCTAGATGGCAAGTAAAAGGGCGATTAAAGTGGCCCAATATTTTTACGGTGAATCTATTGTGAATCCATATTGAATCTATAATAAAAAGAAGCGTCCAACAGCGAAAACCCTTAAAAACCATTGGTCACCATATTTGTGCTTTCGGCGAGGGGTGTTAGATACGAATAAAGGATAAACCATTTGTCAGATACCGGCTAGGGATACTCTTTCTCTCCTTTTGTAATTAATCATTTGTAAAAGTTAAGACTATTTATAAAAAGCATCAGAAAATGATAAAACATAGAAGTGGCATGTGCCAGTCACTACAGAACCATTGACCGATGGGGCAGAAAATTTCTGGGGTGGAAAGTAGTTATTCGAGCAAAGACTTGCAAAAGAAAGCCTTCATTCTGTTTACTACTGGGATATATTCAACAAAATGGGAGATACCTATATACGGCCATGAACTGCAATAAGTTGAAACGAACGATGAACAAACAGGATACATAACAAAAAATATACTTACAGTCCAAATGAAAATTCCCATACAAAATTAAACAAACATTATTGGTTAACGAAGCCATTATTTACTCCAAAGTAACTTCATCAGTTGTATGTTTAAAATTTCTTGTGTACTTTATCTAATGTACATAAAATATTATATTAACGTAATGAAGTTAATATAATCACAAAATCGGATTGAAGCCTCCATACGCGTATCACGCATTCATATACGATTTCACTTTGATTCCACTCTTTAGACGATTCGAACCGCTTTGGGCCTCTTCAGACCGCTTTAATCTAGTTTGAATTCTAAGAAACAAATCTTCAAAGATATCATCGTCGAATAATTTGATGTTGTTCATTAAGAATCCGAGAATCCCCTTTTTTGCTCAGCTAAGTATTATAAGACAGACAATGCCGTAATAACCAGTATTATGTACAATACAATGTAAGTTTTTGTTGTTTGAAAATGTTGCCGTTTACTTAGATTTCTTTGTATCATTACAGAACCGAGATAAAGTTACCAAGATTCATCAATCTTTGTTATATAATTTATTATTTTAATACAATATATTTATTATATTGAATTTTTTTAAGCCACACAATACCAATCTTTTTTATTTTAGCTAAATAGGTAAGACAATAATATATTTTAGTAGAATCATATTTATTTCTGTAATTATTAATCTCCTTGACACAAAAGAACTCACTCTTTGTTACTCGTATCACTACCAACTTTTATTTCAAAATGTATTCTAACATTTTTCGAAAGTGATCAGATTTAGTCATTGTGGCTCCAGTTCCGATATCTACAAACTTTTTGAAGTAACTTGAAAGTAGTATATGGGTAATTTTTCATTAAAGATATCAAAATCTTAAAAATAATAAACAATAATATGAAAAAGATAATACCGTAAAATAGAAATCCCTAAAAGAACTGGGATAATCGAACAAAAAACTTGATTCATTTTCGAATCATTTTAATCCGAATGCTACCTACCGTCCTAATTGAAATTCCTTTTAGAGCTTCATAAAACTCCTAGACAAATATTTGTTTTGTAAAACGTTAATTGACCCATTCGATGGTGCCAGATTTTGGACGAATATTTTTGAGTCACATTTTGATTTTGGCTTTGAGTCGGCTTTGCTTACAAATAGCATTGATTACATTTGGTAATATTAGAGTTTTTACGTTTGCTTTTCGTTTAAATTGAACTAAAAGAAGTAACTTATTTGAGTCTGTTGTAAGTTGCAATACTTCTATTTTATTAGCATCATACATTTGTGTTAGCATAATAAAGTTTGTATTAAAGCCAGAGCACCTAGATCCTTGACTTCTTTGATACTGACTTCTATTTCCCGAAATTTATTCATTCCTACGTCAATTGGGCTTAATTTATTTAAGGAAAATTTTATGTGCACTCATAAATATTATGATTACAATAGTTCTGTGCCTAGAAGTACTAAGTCTTAAAGTGTTTTGGACATAATTTTCTTCACGGTAATATATACATATAACTAACATTGTTCTGAGAAATTCTTAGGTTAAATTTTATACATATTTCAGTTGGGATTATGTCAAAAATTATTATTATGTTGTCAGGGCGAATTGGAATATTAGTCTAGAAGATCATATTTTAATTAAAAATGAAGTGGCACTGGATAAGAAAATATTAATGTTTAATTAATAATCAAGCTAGACAATTCCAAAGAGGCCACGATAACCGCACGGTTTGTATTCAATAATGCGCGCGAAGGAAAAACGGCAAACTGCAGGCCGATTTTCCAAGACCAAAACCGCATAAAAATGACCTAAACTAGACTCACCATTGAACGTTGCGGCTACAAAAACACGTGACATTCCAACTCCATAAAACATTCAGACACTGTTCCGATTACACTGCACACACATAACACAGTCTGGAAAATTCCAAACGTCGTCTGGAATTTTTGAATATCTGTTCAAAATTATTATTCGCGTTGTGGATTATTGAATTCGAAACACGCGTCCGGCGTGCACGACCGCTCGTCACGGCAACCGAGCGGCGTATGGACTCGCGTTGCGCTTTCCCCCCTCCCTGACCATAGTCCCATAATTCCAGCAGGAATTCCCCCCATAAAAATATTTATTTCGCGGCCGTATTGCGCAATGCATAAATTGCGGAAAGCAAATATGCACCTAACGTCTCGGGATTGTATAATAAATGGCTACTGTTTCCTTTTGCTCTGAATTAAGTGGGGGGAAATGATTTTAATCAGGAAACAACATTTCACACGTACGAGACGATAGGATTTTGTGTTTACATTTTTAATGATTCTGCATTAATTACATTAATTCATGTTTTGTTTTGTACGGCAAATGAATCAAATGCCTGAAATGAATTTGCCAGCGTCTGTGTTTCTGGCCACTTACAACTCTGAGGCATTCAGAAACAGTAAATAGGCTTTTTCTGGGTACACTCGCTTCATCTTAGAGGACGTCTCTTGCACTAGGATAGTCTGTGCTCAAAAGCAAGCCCATCATAAAAAAAGTTTTGTTTTGTTCCGAAGACGGAGTTTTGCAAATGTCATGTTAAAAATAATACTTAATCTTCAGTAGAATTGTGTGATTCTACTTAATTAACATTTTATCAAAGTAATTTTAATTAGACCAAGTAACTAATTTTAACCAAGTAAAGAACTACGTTAATTTTTAACACTTTAAATAACTCTTTTAATTGTATACCATCTTGTTTTAAGTTAAAAAAATATACTCCGCAATCTCAAGATAATAATGCTATTTTGTAGTTCACGATTTGTTGGTTCATTTGTCAACTTGGCACCCACATTCTACGCCCATCAGTAGACAGCCGTTACCAAATGACAGCTTTGATAATTATGTAAATGAATTAACAAGTTAGTTCAGTTTATTATGAAACTAGCGACCCGCCCCGGCTTCGCATGGGTAATGCTTATAGTAAAAGTACTACAGAAACAAATTTAACGTTGCATCGATGGATTTTGACTTTTACTGCAAATACAGCCAGATCGCTGGAAGAGGCTGGATGAGAAAAATTGGGGACCGAGATGTTGGACACAAAATTGGATAAATAGCTAAGTTCATCTGTGGTGAAGAAAGTTGAGAAGGTGATGAATACCGGATTTAAATTTCTCGAAATTAAATGATACCGGGATGATTTTGTTCCACGGTAAACGTGGGAACGTCTTGGATAGTCGAGTTTGGATATCATCATCTCAGTTCATTATACGTCCCTACCTAGGGACACAAGCTAGAGGCCGTTGTCTTTCACGCGGGCCCAGTGCGGATTGGCCGTCTTCACGCACAGCCTTTTAATCACTTTGTAAGCGTGCGCAAGTTTCCTAACGACGCTTTAGATATATCCTTGTAATAATATTGAATCTGTTTTGATTTTATAGGGTCTGTACGATTTGTTTGCAATGTATTATCCATAAAACAACATGAACAACGGAAAGCAATTAACTTCTAAGATAGACTGAACTTTCCTGACGCCAATTTTACACAAACTCTACAACGAGACTCAAGTGTTGATCTTCATTTGAGTAGAGTATAAAAGGGATAGTGTTCTATACGATAAACGCAGCTCCAACTAGGTGCCAGTCGCCGTAGCTGAAAATCGGTCTGAATGTTAATATTATTATTTGTAGTCTCCGTTAGGATTTCACGGTTCATAGACCGGTCCTTTGAAGCTTGCGTGTTATTATTATTAATATTATTCTATACGATAAATAGTACTATCCTTTTCTTACTCAATTTAAGAAAAGATCAATGTTAAGTCTCGTTCTAGAACACAGCCCTTTAATTATATTTCACCTGAACCTACTAAATTTGAATCACGGTGGCTAACTTGAAATTTCAAACAAAGGTAAATTCTTTATCTAGACATTATTTTGCGCTACAGATTCTGTGGTTATAATTTACAAGGGAATTTACTCTGAGTTTTACCATCTTATGATTAACAAAATTTACAACGTAATAAAATGATAATAGAATTTGCAGGTTATCAAACACATCTCACCTTAAATCTTTATGTTATTTTTATGGCCTAGAGAACAGGCCAAATCAATAAAAGTCAATTTTCCACTCTTGGCACTTGGGTGAAAAATTTATGGTTATATGGTACATTTAAAAATCAATGGGATTTCAAGAATAAGTTGTGATGTTGACGACTTTGAATCAAAACGAATTCGTAACAAAATAACGGGTAGGTTCCACATTCAACCCCAATTTTTCTACCGGTGAATATTTTGCCACATTCTACGATTTGTATTCTATATTCGATCTATCTATTCAACCTATCGCAGTCCACTGCTGGACATAGGTATCCTCCATTTTGCGCCAGATATTCCACTCCTCCGCTTTTCTCATCCAGCCTCCTTTCGCAAGTCGTCGGTCCATCGAGCCGGAGGGCGTCCTACGCTACGCTTGCCGAGACGCGGTCTCCACTCCAGAACTCTTCTCCTCCAACGAGTATATATATAGCTCTATATTCGATCGACGAGTATTTTTTATTCCATATTCAACCGGCAGCTTATTCCACTTTCAACTACTGAAAAACATAGGTACATATGTACATAATTTGATCTCTTGTGTATATATGGTCACCTGGTACTTTTAATAAATGAAATGTAGTTATTTTTGTATATTTATTTATTTCATAAATCCACAACAACTTACAGTTTCCCAAAACGTCATTATGGCATACATAGAAGATTGAACAAAGAAAACATTGCGAGACATATAAAATTTGTCAAGTAAATGGTCACTAATAGTCAACAATACATTATAATTACGTCAAATTATTAATAAAAGTTAGTATGTTTTTTAACATGTCAGATAAAATTGAATATTGAAAAAAATAATAATTAAGGAATGTCAACAATGGAAATTATTTAATATTACACACATTATTTATATAAACCAAGGACATTCTACAAATTTGGGCAAAGCTGTCAGCAAACACATCAATTTCAAAGTGTTGAGCGAGCATATCGCCAATAAGGCATAGAGCGCGAATGTAGGCGCGTGAGCAGCGTACTTGGTGCGCGTATATAGCACTTGTATTTGTTTGTTTGTTCTCCTGGTACTTTTTTTAAATGGTTTTCCATATTTTTCATTATTCTGGGCATAAATATTGAGATAGACCACTTTCTAGGCCGACCGAACTTTCTTTATAATAATTACTTTACAAGTTGCCAGTTGAACGTGGAATATTTTTTACTCACTGGTACAAAATGGGAAAAAATTCACCAAATAGAAAAATTGGTGGCTGAATGTGGAAGTACCCGAATAACGTTTATTTTCAACTAGCAAATAGAAAATCATGACGTCTAACAATAAGAGTATTAAATAATTCATTTCCATTGACCGATACAAGCAAATATAAAACGCCCAAATTAAACGGCAAATCGCGAACGCAATCTCGCTCGGAAAGGGTACCGTGACGCTTTCCCAGTATAAACTGATTAGAATTTTTTCCACGTCTCAGTTTCAGCCCTTTCACAGTTTACTTCCCTTTAATTAATCTGTATTTCACGAGGGCCGTTTCAGGAGACGTTTTTAATAGAACCTATAGACTTTTATTCCTGATTCACTTAAAATTGCCATGAAGTGTATTGGCTTGAAAGGTAACTGACTCTTGTTGAGTTCTAATTTGTTTTCAGTCGACGGAACACCCACATCTAACTACGTCTGAGCTTCAAACTTCATTTTTACCATTATCAAAGTTGTTTTCATTTAAGGCAACGAGAAACGAGCATATAGTTAAACGATCTGAAGTGATACCGCAAATTTGCAGGAGAAACGAGTGAGTTGCCAACCTTAATGATAGCAGATGTTTAAGGAAAAAAAAGGGCAAGGGGAATTTTGGGCCTCCGGTGAAGCCGTGGTATCAATCCGGTTGAACCGGCCCATTCGTGACGAAGCATGGCTCTACCATACTTAAATTATAATTATTTATTATTTAAACTTACTTTATGGTCTCAGCCAGAACGAAGAAAGTTTGAAAGGACCGCTAGTTGACAGCTAGTATAAACTTAACGTGCCCTGTCGTATTTCAATCAATTTATATAATTTACATAAGTGTTTCCTATGGGGCTTACGCCCGTGACATCTAAATAAAGCTGTGAAGCGCAGTAAAGCTTACTACCATGTTTTAATCGTCACTCCTAGTTTAACAAAATATCTTAAACCAACGGAAATCTAAACGTAAGCGTATGATGCATACAAATTAATTCAACACAGAGATTAAAAGATAAAACATTCCAAATTTAAATGGCATTATACTCGTAACTGTTTAACTAATGGTTAAATATAATACCAGTTCAATCAGCAAACGAGAAGTGTATAGCTCGTTCGAGCTATTGCTTCCCTAATCTGGGTGTTCGATTGAATTGAATGAACGTCCCGACTCGCACTGTGCCCGCTCAATTTCAAACTTGGAAACGAAACGATGTGATTCCTATTGAATGTGTGGGTGAATGCACACAGAGACACAGGAAACCGGCAGCCATGTTTTGTTAGAATGACAGGCTCTAGTCAAATATAGAGTTTTATCCTCAATTAAGACTGTATGTCCGTTTTTACAATCTCTGGATATGTCCTTAATCAGTGAGATCATCATCATCAGCTACTTATACGTCCCTAATTAAGAAAGAAGCTTGCACTTTGAGTACATTAAAATGGAAAATACCTACTTACTTGAAAATACATACACAACAATTGCCGGCCCTACCTGAGAGCATCGGTACCTCGCCATTATATAATGTACGATACATTGTCGCGTCTCAATGATTTTAGATTATTTATTTTCTGAATTAATTTTAAGTAAAATCGTTTCTTTTTTTTGGAATTTCTACTGCAGCTGCACATAATTTGCTCGTTCCTAAATAAGCTGCAGACACACAAATATTTTTACTGCTTGGATATCGAACCCTAACCTAACTTTTGGTGTAATACTCGGCTTCTAATCCATCATGTTTGTCGGTCTGTTACAGGCTCTACTTTGGTGAGTGTTCTTCCGAGCTCCATGCACTGATCCCATCGTCTCCCTTTCTCCATAGGTCATCAAAGCGGACTGCAAAATTTCATCCATTTGTGGTTGACATTCCCGTATTCGACTAAGCGTTTTGTATCTACTTTTATTATGCGTACTGCAAATAAATGGAATGAACTACCAGCGTCTGTGTTTCCGGCCACATACAACCCCGTGGCATTTAAAATACGAGTGAATAGGCTTTTTCTGGGCGCTCCATCTCAGAGCACGTCTCTTCCATTAGGATAGTCTGTGCTCAAGAGCAAGCCCGAATAGGCAATGAATAAAAAAAAAATAATCATATTACATGGTTCGTCAATTTATTATTTGTTTGTCGATTGCCTGCAAGTTTAAAGGTAGAAACTGTATTACGACCTATTCTTTGGAATAACTCCTGTTTAATTAGCGAAATTGTATCTAGCTGCTAGACAGACATCATACACTTATATCTTGTGAATAAATAAAGTCATCATTCGTATATCCATACTTGTATTTTAGATATGGTGTGTGGTATGTCTGTTTGCGTCTTTCATTGCAAAACGGAGCATTGAATTGAATGAAGAGTGACATTCGCTACGTTTTGTCTTTTACTTATCTCCCGCTTCCCTGAAATGGGGGTGAAAGTTTGTGTGAGCATACGGAAATTTTTAAGGTAGAAATCAAAAAATTGGCTTGCAGATTATTTATCCCTAATAAAACTCAAACTCTTCAATGGAGAGTGAATTTCCATATGGGCACTTTTGCGGTTTCCAAGGTAGGATGTTATTAATTGATGAAAAGATATTTATAACACCGTTCATTGTTTAGATTATTGTTTGAAAATTATATTCTGTTTCAAGTTTTTTCAACCTAGAAAGAGAGACGTATTACTTCGAATTTCATGCGAGCAAAGCCGCAGTCAAAAGCTAGTTATACATATTTACAGAATTCAAGCCAAAACTTTCGGTAGCGGTTTGAATATTAAAAAGTACTTCGTCGTTTATGTACAAAATTCCCTTCTATATAGCAAGGGTTGATGGGGGCAAAGATACATTTGTAAGAGAAATGGTCGTCATTATACGGCACTTCGTCAATGTCCCTCGATCGTTGCCCTTTGCCGGGTCCTTTCAAAACTGCTTTCAGCATTTCAAATTGTTTTGTAGGTACTAGATACGAATACTCTACTATTTCGTAAAAGTTAACTTTGCACACAAACTTATTACCTATATCGGTTGTTGATTCTTGAGTAAAAGGGGTAAGCCCAAGAAGTGTTGGCTTGACGTCGTACAGAACGACTTGTGTGTTTATATTGTAATAGTCATGGATGCTAAAGATCATGCAAAGGGAAAGTGTCGGAAAGCAGACCCTGGGCTTCGACGAGCAAGCTCTGAAAGTAACCGGGAATAACGATGAGGTGATGACACTGAACCTCATTCCACTTTTAATTGCAGTTTTCACCTCATTTTGCATCAGTTCAGGGTACCATCACTTGGTCTTAACTTATCGCAACCCACTGCTTGACAAAGCCCTGCCCTTTTGCACCATCCCGGTCCACTGCATTCCATATCCAGGCACCTTATGCTACTGGGCGGCGGGGTAGCTGCTGCTGACCTTCGAAAGAGAGCCCAGCCCTGCCCCCAGTCGCGCGCGATGTCCACCCCTGGGGTTTTAGTGGGTAATTGCGGCATTTTCCATCTTAGCCGCACTAGTCCCATATACTCCCACCATCCTTAGTGGCGGGGCATGCGAGGCTTTTCTCCAGGGTAAAAAAAAGGTACCTTATGCTAGGCTTGCCAAGACGCGTTCTCTACTCCAAAACTCATTACTCTCATCTTCGTCATCATTACAAGCTCATTATGAGCCGATGGGCACAAACCTACCATAAAGGGTAAATAGGCTTCAGTCGTCTAAGCGGACGCGTGGACGACTGAAGCCTGGTCTACGCAGGTCTACTAGTCTACGCAGTGTACTGGGTACGGAATCCGCGGACCCAGTGCGGATTGGCCAACTTCAACAACCTTTGAATGTCTTCGCAGGTGTATGGTTTCCTAGCGATGTTTTCGTTCACCGTAAGAACGTCGGATAAACGTACATATTATTTCGAAAATTCAAAAAGACATTGTTAAGTGGCTGGTTTTGAACCCGCACTCTTCATCGGAAGGCAACAGTCCACACCAATGAGCCACCGACGCTCTTAAAAATCGTTTTCTACAGTGAAAATAAAATCTTTCAAGATTAATTTCTATGTAGACAGAAAATCTTGTGTTCCGTTATCTTATAAAGTTATTCCAGAGTTAAGTTAACAAAATACCAAACGGTTTCGGTTTCTTTTGAGCTGTATATATTCACGTTAAACATACAGGCACATGAAATGAGATTTGCTCGGCCTACTTAAGATCGCATTCAAGGTAATGTTGTGTTATAAAAATCCCTACATTTTACTTTCTGATGAAAGGATCTCTGTACGTGAAAATTCGTAGAACAATATTAAGGACTCATTTTAGTATTTACCCAGTGGCGTGCACTCCATATATGCAAATGCAGTGCATACCCTGTGCATCCAGACTACCCGGTAAATCGTAAATTATTCCCACTTATTTGCCCACTTTCCTCTACAGATTTAAAACCATAGGCTGTCATCAACAGCACTCGATTTGTCAAAAATGAAAATTATTTATTGTTTTTGCGATTAGTGTCACTAACTTTGCATACAACCGATTTCGTTAGTATTCCAGGTTCGGGTGAAAGCCGACCTGTCAATGTGCTCGTACTTTTTTAGGTAAAACATTATTATAAGTTAGCAGGTTACGTTATAGATGTAGGCTCAGAGAAACACTTCGAGTTCAAGAGCAGATAATGCATCAATAAGTGTAACGTAGAATGTCTTCCAGCCAATGGACAGAAGACTTGCGAAAGGATGTAAAGAAAATGGAAGCTTGAAAGACTAAGCTGAGGTCGGATATTTGCCGCGACATGAGGGAAACCGATATTTAGCCATGAACTACGATAGCTTCAAGATAAAGAAAATCTTTTACTGCTTCATGAAATAAAGGTTCAAATCATTGATTTTAAAATATACTAAACAAATAAATAATACTTTTTTTATTGACCAGGTGACAAACGAGCATACGGTTCACCTGATGGTAAGTGACACCGACGCCCATGAACATTTGCAAGACCTCAGGTCCTAGTAATGCGTTGGCGGTCCATTAAAAGTGTGAAATTAAATTAAATTTAATAGTCCGTGTAAATTTAAAACTGCTTAAAAGGTCTGATGGTGGATGACCTCTTACACTATTAATTCATTCCTCGTGTTGCTCTACAGAGGAATGGCCTTGCGACATTGAATGAAAATACAGAACTGACATTTGGAAGAAATCTTGCCGTAATAATACTACCCCAGTTGTCATAAATTCAGTGAGTTTAGTTTCTGGTATTTTTACTTTTTTTGAAGAATCGGAATCCCTTAATCGAGATCTAGATGGAACATTTTTATCACATTAATGGCAAAATGCGTAAAGCATAATTATGCGTAATTAAGCGTAATTATAATTACAGAAAGTGTCATAAAAATATACCGCTTTATTTTTACAAAACGTCAATTTCCCACGTTTCAATTTTTCATAACTTACTATGAATATATTAACATAATAATAATTTGGAAATATTTAATTCTGCAAATATCGGCGATTCTGTATTTTCAGATACTAATTGAATACACGTAAAGTTTGCAAATTATGTCAATTAACAAGTGCTCGACCGAATTGAACCAAAACTTTTTCTTCATTGGTGAGACCAAATTCTTAAAAGGTGTCCTTAAATGAGGAGAAACTACATTTATTATACGAAATGCTTGTGTGATAGAAGCACCACAGATTTCCATAGTTAGTAATTTTATTGCAATTATAGAGCGAATTTAATTTAATCGTTACAATTGCCAAACTATTTCATAGGAAACGTCATAAAACAAAGTATTAATTATTCATACAATAATACTTTATTAATACAATCACGTTGCTGGGGTGGTTTTGCCCCAACTGATAACTTTGTGGATACACTTATACTTACAAAATAATGCTGCAAATATATTTATAGTAATTATTAACAGCAGGTTCAAATCATATATACTGATATTATTTTGAAGAATAATACCAGCTCTTTACATATAAATTGCTAGGTGTGTTTATCCATTATGGACAGTGCTTCTATGATGGAAGCTATTACCTCGTGCACGAACTAAAACCCAGCCGCTTTATTATTTAGAAACAATACCATGCAGTAAAAGCCGTGAACACAATGGTTTGAGTACCTATGTTGCGTTTCTAATAGTATACTTGTTTACAATCATCAAAATTGTAATGGACATTGACTGAGGGATTGGTTCCTTTTAGTATTTTACTGGCAACAGAGAGAGTTTTCCTTGGAGTCTTTATAAGGCCAATTGTAGGCGGAGACCCCAGTCTGATAAGGTTGGATATATAATTTACCAACGTAAATCCATTTAAATAAAAACTGAACACAATCACTTACATAACGCCTTTTAGTCTCAAGTTAAATAACTCAATTAACACACACACACTTTAATACACAGACACACTTTAATGCACAGACACACACACTTTAATACACAATACAATAATGTATATTTATTGTATACAATATACAAACATTACAAATAACATTTCAAACCTAGACAGTACAAACATTTGTGTGCATAAACATGTCTGTTTATAATGGACTGGGTTTTTCTATATGTACTACAAAAACATGGATATAAGTATGTTTATCCGTT
Organism: Leucinodes orbonalis; assembly: GCA_019425675.1. Classification (NCBI taxonomy): domain Eukaryota; kingdom Metazoa; phylum Arthropoda; class Insecta; order Lepidoptera; family Crambidae; genus Leucinodes; species Leucinodes orbonalis. Next base: position 87,977 of record PQWD01004037.1, read on the forward strand.
GTTTAGTACAAATAATACAGGCTTCAGCTTAACTTGGGGCTAGATGGCGCTGTGTGAATGTCGTAGATATTTATTTTATTTTTAGAATAACCAGACCAATACAAACAGACATATTCAATGTTCATGCACACAAATGTTTGTACTTGGTGGTACAAGTAGTAGCCTACGTCTCAACTCAAACATCATACCATGGGCCGTTAATAATACCTTCTGTACTAATTTTATTTTAAACTTTTGCACTGTGACTAGGGTTTCTCTTCGAGAATTCTCGAACCGAGAATTCCCGGGAAATTTTGCCTTACTCGAGACGAGAAAAAAGTGGTCGAGAAATCGAGAAATCGAGAAATTCAGTCAAAAAATTAAAAACTTGATAACGCGCTTGCGTTCTCGTTGCGGCTCTGCCACGCGTCGTGCGAAATTAAATGAAATAATTTGTCCTATTAGAGGAGGGCACCGAAATTTGATATTTCACACGGTCGTTGTAATTATTAAGATTTGAGTTCCTCTCAGGAAGACCCAGCTAATTACGTTTCTGAAAAACGTTTCTAATACGTTATACTAGAGTACATAATAGAAAACGAACGTGTTTTCTCCTTGTCTGGAAACTTTGTGACAAAAATACGAAACCGATTGTCAGATGATGCTATAAATGCCCTTGTATTTTTAAAGGCTTATTTTCTTAATGATAACGTGACATCGTGGGTTAGCTTTTGAAGCAGTTTCCGCTTTAAATTGTGATTGTAATTGGTCTTAAGATTTTTAATGATTTATTAGATTTTTATGTTTACTTACGTAAAGAAAAGACTCCATTTACTTATAACAAATATTGAAAAGTTGATACAAAGACTAAACTAAGGAACATGTACCTTACTGTTACTCGTAATTATTAAGCTAGTCTGATTGTTATTTTTTATAAGGAATTAAACTGTCGTTTTATGCTACGTAATTGAAAAGTTTGTAGTACAGACTGAGACTAAAATAAATTATTTAGTATGTAAGGTACTAAGTTTCATTGTGGTGACATGATGACATTGTTTTTAGAAGATATTTTATTTGTTTTTTTTTTAAAGAAAAAGACTATTTAGTATATTTGTTTGTAGAAACTAGAAATAATGATAAGAAGATCTCGCTAGAGTTTTTTCGCTTAATTAAAGTTTTCTATAGTTAAATTAGACTCACATGAACTAAAAAAGTTGGTCATTGATAAATGTTGAATATTGCATAAAAAGTATAGTTTTTTGTAAATCACACATATTTTTGAGAATTTCATATTTCTCGACACCCGAGAATTCCCGGGAAATAGTGGTCGAGAATTCTCGTGCTCCGAGAAATAAAAAGGTCGAGAAATGAGAAACCCTAACTGTGACCTCGATTGTGATTAATGTAAATTACTTTCGCTTCTACCGATGGATTAATAAAACAAGATAAAACTGAAGCTACTTAAAAATAGATGGCCTTTTTGAATGTTTCCAATGACTCTTTGATAACTTAAAATTAAATTTGAAATAATTCTGCTAGTTTATATATTCTGTTCACACAACTAAATTCGATTACTTATTTTAAAATATTGCTTTTAATTATTTATTTGTATGTATGAGCGTCGATAGCTCAATGGTGTGGACTGTTGCCTTTAAATCGGGAGGGCCCCTATATCCCGCCACATACCAATGTGTTTACGAATTTTCGATATTATATGTATGTACGTTATCCGACGCTCTTACGGTGAAGAAAATCGTGAGATTATTTATTTGTATGTATGAGCGTCGATATCTCAATGGTGTGGACTGTTGCCTTCCGAGCGGGAGGGCGCTGGTTCAAATCTCGCCACATACAAATGTGTTTTCGAAATTATATGTACGTTATCAGGCGCTCTTGCCTGCGAACGCGTGCGAAGAGATTCAAAGGTTATGCGTGAAGTCGACCAACCCTCATTAAGCCCGCGTCGACGACTAAGGCCTATACTTCCTAAACGAATAAGCTCGTGCCCCTCGGTGGGGGCGTTTAATGAGCTGATAATATATCATTATCATGATTATGTTTGTTAGATCTTCACATCTAAACTAGGAACATAATATAGCCCCATGTTAAAAACCAAATGTAATGTTTATTTTTACACTTAATACGTGTAAGGAAAACACAAAAATTTTTTATGATACCTTTTTATGTCATTGGATACGTCGTGATATATTCGTCGTCTTCTAATATTAGGGTTTTTAGATTGATGATAAGCCGAATATAAAATTCCAAAAATGTCTCAATTCTAAGGTTTTTATTTTTACTTATTGGTACACTCGATACTGAGTCGTATGGTATAAAATTCATATCACTATTGGGCAGGTATAGCACAATTCACGAAAGATGGCCACAAATAGTGAAATTCTCAGCAAAATTAGGACTATTTGTATGTTGCGTGTAATATGGGTACTAAAGATCTGTTTGTACTGGTCTGGGTAGTTTCTGTGTATAATTTGTACGTACATATTTACAAAAAAATTACATTAGTATATTTTATCCGTGATACAAGTTGTCCATAATACAAGTTTTACTCTTAACTTGGGGCTCGATAGCGCTGTGTGAATATCAGTGGATATTTAATTATGTAATCGCTGACTTCTCAACTATTACACCCAATGTGTTATCAAATTACAAATAAACTACTGAATTCTGTCAAAAGCAAATTTGAAACAACTCTTCACGAATCTTCCTTGTCCCATCATAACTCACTACTTCGTCAGACGCATCAAAACCAAACAACATGTAAACAAAGCATAACTCGACGTTTCACTTCAATCCGTCGCTGTGCAATAAATATTTACTGGTTGTGATATTTCAATCCTTCGGCGCATAAAAATAAATTGAGCAACTGAGATCAAACTTTGTTACAGATTGCAGTTACACGTACAACAGTTTTGTCAATTGATATTTTTTTTGTATGAGTATTTTTTTTGCATTTATTATTTTATTATTATACTAGCTTTTCCCCGCGGTATTACTCGCGTAAAAGATATTCTCCCGCAATAAACATAAACTAATATTGCTTCCTTAACCTAACATTTGCTTTATTATCTATACTAATATATAAAGCTGAAGAGTTTGTTTGTTTGTTTGAACGCGCTAATCTCAGGAACTACTGGTTCGATTTGAAAAATTCTTTCAGTGTTAGATAGCTTATTTATCGAGGAAGGCTATAAGCCATATATCATCACGCTACGAGTAATAGAAGCGGAGCAGCAATGAAGAATGTTTCAAAATCGGGGGTATTTTTTCATACTTGGAGCTTCCGCTGCGTACGCTGCGTAAACGGTTAAAGTTACACAAAAGTCATGTATGAGAGTATTGTTTGCTTTTGGTCTACAAAAAAGTCCACGACTGCATATGTCTATCTTTTAAGGTTAGCTCACTTTGACATATTTTTTGCTAAAAAAAAATCTGAAATTGACCCGAAACCTTCAAAGTTGGAGGGGGAAATCGTATGTATAGTGATAAATGCAAGTACCGTGTTATCCCGAATTTAATGCGAGCGAAGCCGCGGGCAAAAGCTAGTTCTCAAATAAAAAGTAAATGTAAAAAAAGTAAAATAAAACTAGCTTATGTTTTTCGGTATTACTTTAGCTACCTACCAAAAGTCAAGTCCAAATCCATCCAGCCATTTCAGAGATTACCCGGAACAAACAGACAAAAAAATTAAAAGTATGCTTTACTTACTGTTTCCAGTTTCTGATTTGAAATAAAAAATTCATCATCATTACAGCCCAATTATGTCCACTGCTGAACGAAGGCCTCCCCTAATGATTTCCACGCGGACCGATCCCTTGCAGTTGACATCCATCTGCTACCGCACCTTAACAGAAAAAAATTACAAGTATATAACACTTGTTAACTACATTGTGTTCATATAAAGAACATGAATTTAAAAGACACACTATTCTACTATTATTTCCAATGAAATATACTAGCAACATTTTCAACAAGTGCTGACACAAATGTGCAATGGTAATTACTTTGATATAAAATAGTGAAGCAGTGCAAGGAAGTTCTTTGAAATGAAAAAACAATGTTGTAAGATATACTCTTGCTAACTTACAATAAGTATGTTTATTTTGAGAAGCATTTTATATTAAGTGGTTTCGGAGACACGTGGAGTCGGTAAAATAATAGGAAACAAACAAACACCTTTATTTACCGTTTCCATAAGTAAAACATACGACCAGTGTTGCACTTAGCCCTTTTGTAGTTAAATCTAGCACTTTTTAGTATAGGTGACTCCTTTTATAACGATTTAGCCCGAAAAGAGCAGTCTAGCTCTTTTTCACTGGCTTGAAAATATTACCAAATTATGAAGTTTTCGACATGCTAATAAGTACTTTTTGCTATTTCATCGTTGGTTGATACACACACAAATACATTTTACCTACCTACCGTTTGGGCTTCCTGGTGACCTGTGGTACATTTTCGGAAACCTATTTCAAGCATCAGTTCCTCACAATATGGCCAATGATAAGCACCTGATTATAACTTTAGGATGTTAAGAATTTGTGTTGGAAAATTAACTATCATTTTTAATTTTTTTTTCTTACTTTATTCAATAACATTTTCAAGTTCCGACCGCAATATTTTGTTTTTATATGACGCATATTTTTCGAGGGCCACCTACAACGCGCTTCAAAGTTACGATTTTAAGTCATAATAAAAACGCGACCGCAGGGAACTCGGATGCCATTTATTTTACACAGAAGAATCCTGTGTAAAGGTCGCAAAATTATGGGCTTACATTGTATACAAAATGCTTGAATAGGTCCAAGGGACGGTAGTAAAGGTATATGGATTTCGAGGATGAATAAGATGCACGTAAGTCGTTTGGACCATAACGTTTACTGATATAGGGTTCGGATATACAAATAGCTTACACATTTATACTTATGTAATACATGAATTGATACAGGAGATAAACCGTGAAGTATCTCCTATTTTCATCATCAGCTCAATAAACGTCCCACGAGGCACGAGCCTACCCGTACAGGGTGATTAGGCCTTAGTCGTCCACGCGGGCCAGTGCGGATTGGACGACTTTACACACACCTTCGAATCTCTCGCAGGTGTGCATGAAGGTTTCCTCACGATGGTTTCCTTCACCGTAAGAGCGTCGGATAACGTACATATATTTCGAAATTCAAAAACACATTGGTACGTGTCGGGATTTGAACCTCAGTCCGTCTGGTAGGAAGGCGACAGTCCACACCATTGAGCCACCAATGATATTTTACCAAAGTTTCTATTATTTTACCATAGCAGAAAAAAAAAACTTTCATCAGCCCTTTAACTCATCCCGTGTACAGCTAAAGAGTTTGCATCAAGCTGCCGATTTGTAGTCCAAAAAGGTTTGTTTCTATTTGTATTTTGACGGGTTGGAGTTGTAAATAAATGTCAAATATATACATGTATATATCAGCAGGACAGCCCGGTCGAAACGGCCAAAGTTTCAAAGGAATCCCGCCAAACGACGTTACGAGCCTGCGGAACCCTGATTTGTAACTTTCGACCGCCGCCGTATAAAGTGATTAGGCCTTAGTCGTCCAAGCGGGCCCAGTGCAGATTCGGCGACTTCACACACAACCTTCGAACCTCTTCGCAGGCGTGCATGAAGGTTTTCTCACGATGTTCTCCTTCACCGTAAGAGCGTCGGATAACGTACATATATTTTCGAAAATTCGAAAACACATTGGTATGTGTCGGGATTTGAACCTCAAGCCTCCCGGTAGAAAGGCGACAGTCCTCACCATTGAGCCACCGACGCTCTTATTTATTACATCTCCTATTTATTCATACGGTATTAATTTGCAGTATGTAAACATTATTCGATTGGCATTAAACAATAATCCAATTGGTTTTCTCATAATAAATGCCACGAGTTTGCGGTTTGCTTTATGAAATATTAACAGGCGGTTAAAACAGAATGCTCATTTCAATGACAGAAATGATTACGCCAATTCGTAAAATTATTTGGTTTATATATTTTTTAATGTTATAAGTGTACAGGACTGTCTGTACATTCACCTGATGGTAAGTGATACGCCAGACCATGACAGAGCGGCATTAAAAGAGACTAACGACTGATAGACAGTTATTATCCTCCATCAATGCCGCATTGCGCCCGTCACCCGAGACAACAGATGTTAGGTCTCTTATACCCGGTAATTTCACTAGCTACAGTGCCCTCATCCCTAAACAGAAAAGTGCATATCCTGTTTCACGGGATGATATCCTATAAACAATAAATAAATTGTAGATCTGAGATGGAATACAATAGGCATAAGGACTGAGTGCTGGAATATTCTAATCCATATTATTACAATTCTTCTTAACTGCGTCTTTCATAGGGGGTAAATGCCATACTCACCACGCTTGCAGGCGGGTTGGTGAGCGCAGAGATACGCCAGTACCTAAGTGATGCTGCTGCCCTCACTTGGTGGAAATTTTCCCTCTGTCGCCTTCTACGACACCCTAGAAGAGTAGGTGGTGACAATCGTATTCTACTCTGCCGTCACCACACAGCACGTCCACGTAACGGAAAGCGAAACGTAGGCCGACCCTAACCAGATGGACGGATGATCTGGTTAAGGTGGCGGGTGGCAGATGGATGTCAACTGCAAGGGATCGGTCCGCGTGGAAATCATTAGGGAGGCTTCGTTCAGCAGTGGACATAATTAGGCTGTAATGATGATGATGATGATGATTATTACAAATCTAGGTTAAAAATAACGATTTGTTAACTCTCAGCTAGAAAATTCACGTGTTATGAAGCGTTTTTGGGAAAGTCCATGAATGTATTTTAGAATTGAGAAACTACTGTGAGTTTTAATGTTAACGGAGTCATTATTTTACCATCATCATCAGCTCATTAAACGTCCCCACCGAGGGGCACGAGCCTACCCATACAGGGTGATTAGGCCTTAGTCGTCCACGCGGGCCCAGTGCGGATTGGACGACTTTACACACAACCTTCGAATCTCTTCGCAGGTGTGCATGAAGGTTTCCTCACGATGGTTTCCTTCACCGTAAGAGCGTCGGATAACGTACATATATTTTCGAAAATTCGAAAACACATTGGTACGTGGCGGCATTTGAACCTCAGTCCGCCTGGTAGGAAGGCGACAGTCCACATCATTGAGCCACCGACGATATTTTACCAGAGTTTCTATTATTTTACCATAGCAGAAAAAAAAACTGTCATCATCCCTTTAATTCATGCGGTGTACAGCTAAAGAGTTTGCATCAAACTGCCGATTTGTAGTCCAAAAAGGTTTGTTTCTATTTGTATTTTGACGGGTTGGAATTGTAAATAAATGTCAAATATATACATGTATATATCAGCAGGACAGCCCGGTCGAAACGGCCAAAGTTTCAAAGGAATCCCGCCAAACGACGTTACGAGCCTGCGGAACCCTGATTTGTAACTTTCGACCGGGGTGGGGATTACGAATTAATTGTCTTTTAAGACCGAAAGTTTGTGTGAATGTTTCATTGAACCGGAATTTGAACTTATTTTGAACTGTTTGATTTGGGGATGTATTAGTTATTTAGTGCTCAGTGGTAAATTACGAAAATGTCGGCTTAGGCGTCACAACTCGGCACAACGATTTTGCGTATTTGATGTCGCTTTTCGGCCATGGATATTTATTTTCATGCGAGTTTACACCTCACAAATTGGAGTAGTAAATTCCATCAATCACTTCATACGGTTTTGAAAATCCATAGTAAAAAAATCGTGTATAATCAAACTTTACCAGAAAATTTTTACAAATGTTTTTTAACATTTTTAAGAAAACATAAAATATATAATAATAATGATTTAATACCAAATTTATAACATATAATAGGAAATAATTGCATATTATTTCTAGTAAATAATAATAATTAAAACATGAATGCTTTCTTGACTTTTTTTAAGCAAGTCCTACAGCGAGTACTACTACGAGTCGAGTTTTTCGTTGTCCGAGTTGACGCCTAAGCCAAATATCGCTTGGCACAAAAATGTGTCATGGCAGTTTCATTGAAATTTTAGTAGTTTTAGTTGTTCTTTGTTTTGAAATACATGATTTTAGATTACAAATAAATTTGAAATGTATTGATGCCTGACCTGCAGAATTGCCCGCTAAGGCAATCAGCAGACCAGCCTTTAAAAAATATACTGGTAAAGTAGTATGAAGCATAAATCCTTACCTAACTTCATTTATTAAATAAGGCTATATACCATCACGCTATACTGAATAGAAGAAGATTAGATTAGTAATCAAATCTAATTCGTATTTTGAAGTATACGCAGACAAATACGCTCGTGGAAAGCTATTTTCGGTGACGGCTCTATGTAAAAAAGTCAGGTACTTGAGATCCCTGTTTGAACTCCCCTCCCCTATCTCCATAAAATATGTATCTATTAGCTTGGATTTCCTTGTTTCATGTCATGATCAGTTCTCGTGTATTATGAATTTAGAGAGAGAGACAGCTTCCGTTTCGTGACCTAGTTTTCTTGAAGGGTTAATTTACTTTCAAACTTACTTAAGAACGCTTTCGTGTCAGCTGGTTAAGTAAATACACGTATCAAGTTTATAGTAGTCTGTTTAACAGCTGCGCGTACTTGTGGCCATTAAACGAGCGTTATTACTAAGTCGAATTTTGACGACACGAGTGATGTAATTGTTGAATTTTCAGGTAATACTACAGAAATATTCGTTTTGTGGGTAAGACCTGCACCAAGGGCTCCAGTTGCTATGCTCGGTCGCTATAAATACTAAAATTGGAAAGCATTTTTTTAAATACTTGTGCGCAGAAACATGTCTGTTTTTATTGGCCTGGGTGTATGCATTTACAAAAATTAATAAGTACGGTTTTTCGATTTCTTTGTATAAGCACCATACTGAAATTGAAGGTTATAAAGAGTGAGAATGATGAAATAAGAGATGTCGAAGAACCAATTAGTTCTACGACTTGCCAAGTCTTGGCAAGCGTAGCGGAGGACGCCCTCCGGCCCGATGGATCGACGACTTACAAAAGGCTGGAGGCTGGATGAGAAGAGCGGAAGACCGAGATCTTTTTGCGCCAGGCCATGTCCAGCAGTGGACTGTGATAGGTTGGAGAGAGAGAGAGAGTATAAATAATACGACGATCGCTAGTTTTAGGGCCCAATTTCAATTGGTATCTAGTATCTTTACCAATTAATTAGATGCTCACCAGATGTATCAGCACGTAATAATAAATGCTGTTTTCTTTACCTGAATTGAATCTATATCGATATTGAGATATTCATTACAGCGTTTGTTCTTTCATCAGCTCAATTTCAAAGGTTCTTAGGGAAATTTGTAAAGATGTAACGAACTTCCATGTACTTCTGGTTTTGATTCGGATATAATTAAACAAACGCTTATAATTTTCCTTAATTGTGGCCCGAGGTCTTTTATAAATACGGCTTTATACAAGTTCACAGAAAAAAGTCTAAGATATCACCTGAAACTTTTTTACCAAGTAATGTTTTAATAATAATAATAATATATTTATTCAGACAAAGTCCATATTAATTGTTAGTATTACATAAACTTAATCACTATGTTAGTAACATTTTATTCTTAACACTAAGTAAATATAAAAAGCTAATTATACTAACAACATAATAGAACTGGTATGCAATTGTACCCAATGGCGAGCATCGGGGCATCCCAGCGCTCTGCAAACACCTTCAGGAGACTGTTGGAGCTGGCGCGGAGTCGAGATAGCAAGGAGGCGGACCGCTTTCGCATGATTGCGTAAAAATCGTCGGTGCGCGCCTCCGCGAACATGGCGGACGCGCTGCAGAACCGCGGAAGTTTTATCAATAAACATTTTTATTAAGTCAAACAACTGACTATATCTGTGGTCAAGTACGCTGAACATTGGGTCTTAGATCCGTAATTCGTGAATGGTATTGGACATAGTAAAGCGGTACATTTTATCTTCTAAAATGTTTATTCCCTTTGTCACCTCTTACGATTCTCGGATAAAAGTAAAGTGATGTGAACTGTATTCCAATCTTACTATGTCTTACTAATCTATGTATTATTTAGCAATTAATGCCGGAAGCAGGTCATCATCATCAGCTCATTATACGTCTCACGAGGGGCACGAGCCTACCCTATAGCCAATAGGCCTTAGTCGTCCACGCGGGCACAGTGCGGATTGGCCAACTTCACGCACAACCTTTCAATTTCTTCGCAGACGTGCGCAGTTTTCCTGCACCGTAGGAGCGTCAGATAAACGTACACATAATTTCGAAAAAAGAAGGCTGGATGAGGAAAGTGAAGTATTGGGATATCTGGCACAAAATGGGAGAGACCTATGTCCATCAGTGACTGTAACAAGTAGAAGAGAGCGGGAGAGAGAAAGTGTTATACAATAACATAATCACGGATATTACAACACATTTGAAATTCCAAACTGTAATCAATTACGTACTAATCAATGTATATAATTAGCGTGTTAAACCCATAAAAGATATTCTATAATCCAGAACATTCTAAGCAAGACACAAGACTTGGAATTATTGTGTAGAACCAAAGCCAACAATCTAATTACAAGTGCTTGCTATTTTAATTGAAGACAACGTTCCAAAGTTAGCTAATATAGTGATAAACATCGCAAATTAATCCTCCAGTGTAAAGAGGGGGGATAATTAATATCCCCCTTCCTATCCCTGAGGTAAACTGCAATAAAGTCGTCATAGTTAGGGACTCTAATCTATTAAGTTGGAGGGACAGGAATATTTGGAAGTTTGGGGCTCGAATTTACAAAGTGCTTTACTAAGGCCAAAAGCAAAAATTAACGGGGGTGAAAGTATTTTCAAAACTTTGAAAAGGGAACGTTTTCTTATATTTAATTGTAGCTAGGCAGATAATAAACATAAAAGGTGAGTTATCATTAAACATAATAAAAAAAAATTGTGAATTGAAAACAATGTTTACATATACATTACTTATTTTAACTTAAAACTGGAGTGTACGTTTCTTAGTACAGTTTTTAAATCAATAATAAAGGGTTTGAGAATTCGGGTTACAGTTTGCGGAGGGGTTCCAGGTTCATAACTATCATTGTAGCATTCCTACCTATATAGACAACTCAGTATTGAACCTTCTACCTAGTTATGTAAATATCAATATTTGTTATTTCGATTTTTTTATTGAATTCGTATAACCGACTATAGAGTAACCTGATTTTGCTTCAGATAACATATTTTATTTGTGATTACAATAACGTTATTTGTATAAACGTGTCAATAAACCGTCTGCTGGTTGCCTTGAACAGTTTGTATGACGATGGAAAAACTATTTTCAACATTAATATTGCGTTATTTACTATAAATATATTTCGTTTAGTCTCACGTGTGTATAATTGATTAAATATTTATTGTACCTGATGTTATATTTATTAGAAAACTTTCATTTGCTTAGCATTTTCTGTGCTATTCAAACAGATTTGAGATTATTTTGTTTATAACCATGTTTATAACTAGTATTTGTAACGAATATCCGTGGAAAACTAGGGTGACCGACATAGCTCGCAGGATTAGAAAGTTGAAGTGGCAGTGGGCAGAGCACATAGTACATAGAACCGATGACCGATAGGGCGGAATGGTTCTCGAGTGGCGTCCAAGTAACGGGAAAAGTGTAGGCCGACCAAATCAGATGGACGGATGACCTGGTTAAGGTGGCGGGTAGGAGATAGATGTCATCTGCTTGGGATCAGTCCGCGAAGTAATCATTAGGGGAGGCCTTCGTTCAGCAGTGGATATTTAAGACTGTAATGATGATGGTGATGTAGTTGTATAGGTTGTAACAATAGGTTTTGTTTACCGTACAACAGCTGTCCTTAAAGATAATTTTAGTACTTTTTTAAGGGCAGCTGCTGTACTTTGCTCGCAAGCAAAGCAAATTGACCACCTTCACGCACAACCTTTGAATCTCGTTTAATGAGCTGGTATACAATACAAGATGTATTGACTAAGCGTGTGCGTTCGAGCGGATAATGTTGGATTACCAACATTTGACCAATATACATTTATGCTTCAACAATATCCTTACAACATGTCTTCTCGATACTTATATCATAATAATTCACACACGTGTTCACATTTGTACCGATATAGAAAATACATCGGCGACTGCGTTTTCTCCACATCGCTCCAATGACGGGAAATGGTTTTGCCTTCACTGTGGATAAGATCAAAGATCACTTAACATGTGACATACAGAAGGTGTCATTTTTCTGCCGGGCGTACTTTAATGCCTATCACATGATATAAATAATTCAACAGTAAAGGTTCACAGCTAACAAAGAACTTGTACGATTTTTATTTTAATAGTATGTTTTTCAGCTAAATAGACTTCATATTTACAAGTCAATTTAAGTAACCAGAAATAGCACATAATTTTGATGTTTTGAATCAAGTTTATCAAAATGACAATCTGTAGGTAGACTTTTGTTATAACTAACGATGTGGATTTTACAGATAAAAACATAGCCCGCTTCTTATGTCTTAAAGTAAACGATACGGTCAGTTCGCTAACCTGGTGGTAAATGATACACCTGGCCATGAAAGCTAAAGTGTTGGTGGAAATGAATAACAGTACCTGTGTTTTCAGTTACCAGTATTTTCCACCAACACTGCCCTGCATCTGTCACCCAAGATGAGATATGTTACGTCTCATATACCTGGTAATTTAACTAGCTGCAGTGCCCTCGTTCCGAAACACAGAAGTGCAAAACTCCTATTTTACGGGATGATATTTGACACTACGGTGGTGCCTACCTAAACGACTCAGTATTGTGTCTTTCACTTCTATCTATCTGCAGACCTAGTCTTCTATTTAGAAAGTAACGTGGGCTGGTCACGTATATCGCAGAACCGATGGCCATTGGAGCAAACGAGTTCTGGAGTGGAGACCGCGTCTCGGCAAGCGTAGCGTTGGACGACCTTCGGCCCGATGGACCGATGACTTGCGAAAGGTCGCTGGTGGACGCTGGATGAGAAAAGCAGAGGACCCGGATATCTGGCGCAAAATGAAGGAGACCTATGTCCAGCAGTGGACTGCGATGGGTTGCATAATAGTAGGAAGTAACACGACAATCTCTTACTACAATCCGCATTCAATTTGAATTGCCTAATCACATGAAATTCTTCAGATAAAACCTTTAGAGAGTATCGTGTGCATGTCGATATCTAGTGTTGCTAACCATGACGTTATTATAACACCACGTTCTTATCATAACTAATCATCATGTCGTAAATGCAGGTACTCTTCATCCCACTTTATACCAATTTATCATTACCAAACATGGCATATCTGTAACTTCATATACTCTTTGACTTTTGTCGATATTTCCAAATTGTGGTTGCGTGTAAAGTGTATAAAGACGTAATGGGAACTTCTAGCGCAATGGATCGCAGTTGGGATACCGTGTACGGTACACTCGGCCACATGGATTTTGTATTCAAAATAGCGGGTATATATATTTTATCGATATTCCTTCATATCATTCACAAAGCGTTTTCTAGCCCTGGATTGCAGTTTTTTGGACAGTACACTCACCAGAATGCATTTGTATTGAAATGTAGCGTTTTTATACTTTGACGTACTTGCAATTTGATTTCTTTTGATATCTACCAACACTCACAAAGTGCTATCTACGCATAATTAAAGCAAGAAGATGTGCTATTAACACTAAACAAGGTATAAATATACTTATATACTTTTTTCTGCCTTCTACCGGCTCCCTTGGTGTTATAGCCAACTTCTCAACCATAACGACATATGGGTCGTCCTCTCAGTCTATTGTGAGTAGTCCTAAGGTCTAAAACATAATTTTAAAACCAAATCAACCTCACATGCTTTTAGTGTTAGGTAAACTGCCTGAGATAAAACGAGTTGTTTAACGAGGCTTGGTTCTCCACACGTTCTTTTGGATTGTCTAGGCTGGAAATGTGAACGAATGATTATGATGAAATATCTTATTGAGTGTCGTCTTCTTTAGCAATGGAATTATAGCTGTAAAAATATAACTACAATAAAAATACAATACCTGTGCAATATAACATATAAACATTTTGGTTTTTTAATCATCTTAAGTGTACGTACGGTATCACTACTCAGAATTCTATGATACAAAATGGAAACTGCAATAAAGTCATGACATATCAATTCATACTCCACTATTACATAATAAATGAAAAAGGAGGTGATATTTGTCCACAATTCTCCAAGCACTAATTCGGAACGTTGCATAATTCATAATTGTGATATTGGCAGTAATGAAACCACGTTAATTATTCCGCAAATGTAATGGAGTTATGCGTGCGACTGTACGCCCGGATAAGTATTGACGCCTATGAAAATGTTCACGATGTGATAGGAAATGATTCATGAACATTACGAGCGTTGAATTTGAAATTTCGTCTTGTCTTGTAATGTCAAAGGAAAAGTGGATTTGGGTAATACATACATTTTATCTGAAACTTATTTTTTTACTGAGAGCATGGCAGGAGGCACTTGTTTCGCAGTGGGCGTCCAATAGTTGAAATGATAATAACGATTTTTGTGATATCTAACAAAGCCATCGGTAAATTGGGCTTGAAGTTGATTAATTTACACCGACAGGAGTTAGACAGCCGTTCACAATTGACTGCTAAGAATCTCGCGTGGAGGTCATTAGTAGAGCCATTTGTTTAGTAGTGGATAAATAAGGTTGCCTGAATATATTATAGGTGATATAAAGTCGTAGTTTTTTTTGCTATATCAGCATATTTTTTTATTATTACTGAGTGGTAATGTAGTGACTACTAAAAGCCTCCATTCGGCGATGTAGCGAGATTCAGGTTGTGGTTATGAATTGATACACTGTTTGTGCGTAATCAGGATATATTTATACCAGTTCACAATAATATCTGACAGACAACCTTACACTGTTACTGCACAAGACAGAATGCCGCCTCCCCACCACGCCACCTTTTTATACCCTTTTGCGTTTACCTGTCAGACCTGTACGGTACGCGATGGCGTGGTGGCGGCAGTAGTCATTTGAGATACTCTTAACAAATCGTAATTCATTGCTTTTACATTATTACAATGTTTATATGTATTAGTAAATATATTAATTATAGGTTTAAAGGCAAGTAGCTATACAAATATAACACTTATAAATAATACATTCTAAACACTCTATGTTAGTAGTCTTGGTGAAAATACTGGATACTATGACTTAGCATCGTTACGTCAAATGTTAGAAACTGCTTTGTGGTCACCTCTTTGTGATAGATATTGTTTTATAATTGTAAGTTTCCTCTTACCATCAATGAGCCTTAATCCTTGACTGCTCTCTTTTAAGTTAAAAGAGCAAGCTTCTCAAGTACAGCAGGGTCACCGATTCGATTACTGGCCATTATCATTAACTGGAAAGCTGACATTACACCTTAGAACACATAAATTCATCTATTATTTATAAAATAAAAAGATGACTTATTGGAAACTGTTATTCTTATATCTCTAAAAATAGATGTATTTACGTTGAAAATAAGCAATTGATCATAGTACACCAGATTTAAGTGAATGCCTGGGTCATATTATTCGTAGGGCTTAGCGAATTAGATGCGCACATTTACGAATATCTAACTTAGTGGTTGATAAACCAACTCTTTACAAGCATCTTGTCGGGAGTAATAAATTAAATTAACTTGACTTATTTATTTATTTGTTAAAAAAAACACATATGTACAGCAAACGTTAGTACAACTCATTATTTTTACAATAATAAATTACAACAGCATAGATCAATATTTTTCACAACACTTTAATACAATTTGAATGTTTATCCGTATAAAGGTACTTAGTAGTTTCATATTCATTTAAAATTTACAAGTATCTATTTTTTAATTAAGTCTTAACAAGACGTTTATTAAGGAAGATCACCGAATTAGTGACAAAGTCATCTATCTAATAAAAAGCGTCGTGTTTTTTATAAAGGGGTTCTATTTAGGGTTCCGTAGCCAAATGGCAAAAAACGGAACCCTTATAAATTCGTCATGTCTGTCTGTCTGTCCGTCCGTATGTCACACCCTTTTTTCTCCGAAACTATAAACACTACACTATTCAAACTTTGTAAGTATATGTATTCTGTGAACCGCTATTAGGTTTTGACAAGAAACTTGAAAAATAAAAAATATATTTTGGGGTTCCCCATACATTGAACTGAAACTCAAAATTTTTTTTCATCATACCCCCAGTGTGGTATATCAATGTGTAGAGCTTAAAAAGTTATAAAGAGGTTCCTAATATCATTTTTTTATAAATTGAATAGAAGAGTTGGCGCGAGACACACTTCCAAAGTTGGAAAAATTGTGCCCCCCACCCCCCTCTAATTTCTAAACTATGGGGTTGATAAAATAAATAAAAAAATATGATGTACATAACCATAAAATCTAACAACAAAATGTAGTGTAGTTTTTTTTATACGTCATAAACCATGAAACACTATTTTTCATATTAAAGCTGTAGTAGGTGCCTGAGTAAATAAAAAATTCTTTATTTTATGTTACTTGCTGCTGCGGAACCCTCCACGGGCGATTCCGACTCGCGCTTGGCCAATTTTTTCAAATTATATGAGAAATCATATTTTAAATCAATTGAAAGTGTGCGCTCTCTCATACAGCGTCTCCGTATGTAGGGCATCGATTGACGCTAACGCCTTATGATAATTCCAGCACTCGGATTGACTGATCGCCGAATCACACCAGCAAAGAACCCTTGGACAACATGAAAGGGAAGCTTTTAGTCCTGTGGAAACTGATTTTATATGGGAGCGGTTTTTATACAGTGTAAAGTATTATCAAGAATACTTTACTCTGTAAAAATCGGCTCCCAATTCGGGTGTGAATTGTATAATTCTAATGAGCGTCGGAGGCTCAGTGGTGTGGACTGTTGTTTTTTGGGAGGGCGCAGGTTCAAATCCAAATGTTTTCCGAATTTTTGAAAAAATATGTACATTATCCGACGCTCTTACGGTGAAGGAAAACATCGTGAGGAAACCCGCGCACGCCTGCGAAGAGATTCAAAAGTTGTGCATGAAGTCGGCCAATCCGCAATGGGTCTGCGTGGACCACTAAGGCACATACACCCGCGCCCGGGTAGGCACGTGCCCCTCGGTGGGGACTTTTAATAAGCTGATGATGATGTTAAACTCTTATAAAGTTTCTCTCAGAAATGAAATCAGGAATGATGTTAATCACAGATTTCCCAATACAGGAGATGGGGCAAGCCGCGTTAAAAAGTGCGACAAATGTATGCTCAGCGAGCATACACTGCTATAGTTTACGCTCTGTGAGACGAATCAAGACGCACGAATTTTAGAAGAAATTACCGTTTTTTTTTCCAAAATGCATTCTGTGCAATTGTAACATGCCATCATCGCAGTGAATCAGTAAAATTTACCAAGAAATATAATATCTTTTCACAGGTAAGAACCAAAAAGAAATTGCGACACTGGGACTGCCTATAAACTTGGCGGCTTGTCCAGTCTAATTGTTATTCGGATGTCTGTGATGTTAATCGTAAGAGAACTTAAGTTATTGACATAGTTCTCCAGATAGAAAGTTGAAGTGGCAGTGGGCTGGTCACGTTTGCAACAGAACCAGTGGCCGTTGGAGCAGACGAGTTCTGGAGTGGAGGAGACCGTGTCTTGGCAAGCGTAGACTTTATAGCCTTTATAGTCCAGTTTGGTGTTATGTTTTATGACATTAAATGAACGGTACTGTCAGTTCGCTAACTTGTTGGTAAGTGATACGCCTGACCGTCATGGTCAGTGATGAAGGAAATTAATAATAGCTTCATAACTTTTATAAACATTGCCCTGCGCCTGATATTAAAATTTTCATACCTTGTAATTTTAATTACGAGCTACATACAGTGCCCTCACCCGGAAATACAAAAGTGTAAAACACTTCTATTTTACGGGACGAAATCTGTACTGCGGTGGTACCTACCGAGACAACTCAGTACCAAGCCTCCGCATATAATATCAACGTTCCACAATGAAACATATTATATCCTTCAACACCCAAAAGTACAACAAATAGTCATTGCGCAAATGACCGTAACTAAACTGATTACGCCATCAACCCTCTGGTCTCTGGTTATTTCACAGCAAACTTTGTGCACAGTTAATTACAATTACCCATTAATTAAGAGTAAGTTTCAACTTTAAAACCGTTGGTAAGTACGTTATTCCCCAATGAGATCAACTCGCGCAAAATTAACCCTGCATTCAGTTATACGTAATAAACGTAGTATGTTTTAGTTACCTTTTCGTAAAGTTTAAGGTCGATGAAGCATGTGGATTTTGTAATTTGCTGAAAAACTTTATTGTATTCGGGGTTTTACTAAGAGATATTAGATATTTACATTTATTGTATGATGACCCGTGTAAAAGTTCAGTGAACGGCGAGGTGCGATACATAAAATCACACAAAGAATCCTTTTTTGAGTGAGGTACACAAGTGCATATTGTTAATTAAATAAATATATAAATATCCACTAACATACACACAGCGCCATCTAGCCCCAAACTAAGCATAAGCATATATTTGGGTTTAATCAAAAAAATTAAATACATACATATTATACATTAAAACACCCAAAACAATGCACACAAATGTTTGTACTGCCCGGAATCGTACCCAGAATCCACTGTGTAGTAGCCGACGTCTCAACCTTTACACCAAATGGGTCCTCAAATATAAAAAAAATATTGTTTGGTTAACAGCGTAACATTGAATTACCCAAGCACGTATCCATGAACAATTGAATCCATCCTGTCCCCACCCAAGGCAACCGTCAACGTTCTGGTATGTTTTTCACAAAATGTACATCCTTATCGGCGCTCCGGCGAGATTTATACCGGTGTATCTGTTTAATGAACCACGGTACATATTCATGGAGGCTGCGATGCCTCTCAAATGTCTCGCTTGTCGGGATTGCGCAATTATTTAATGGACCGTCAAAGGATGGGTACTGCTTTTTGAGTAGTCGCCTTTGTTTTTAGATGGTTCGGGGTTTTAGACTACATGCTAGTATGTAAGTCTAAATTTGTAAAGTATTAATAATAAATAATGATAGTAAATATCCACTGAAATTCCAAACTAATTCCAAATTATCTAGCCCCAAACTAAGCATTATCCTCTAGTATACTATACTAAACAACTGATAAACATACTAATATACTTTTTTAATCGACATTATCTATAAAAACATACATTAAATATAGACCAGACCAATGCAAACAGACAAGTTTATGCACACAAATATTTGTACTGCCCGGGGATCGAACCCGGAACCCTTGGTGTATTATTCAGCAATTACACCGTAATGGAGATTGCGCCTTGGCAAGCAAAGGACAGTCTCAGGTCAAATAGACCGAAAATTTGCGAAGCTTTTATCTTTTTTTTATTATGTAATGAAATTGATTAAAACGACTTACTTAATTGAACTTGAATTCGTCAATGTAGTTTTGCTAAAGTGAAATATAGTATATCAATGAAGTATTACAGAAAAAAGGAAAAATAAATAAAAAAACAATAAAAAGAACACAAAAGAAATTTCCGCAAAACTGTTTCTTATAAAATTTTACCTGAAATAAAATCTAGCTTTCTAAACATTTTTTCTGAATTCACACAAAAATTTATTTACGTCAAAATATCCTTACACAAGGGTAAACACTTAGTCATGTACTCGTATTATAGCTAGAAGTATTAATTAATTAAGCAACAAGCAAATCTCACGATGCATGCAGGTATATGCCTCACTGCTTTGAAGGTATCAAAGAATATAATTAATATTTTAGCCCATGATCTTCAAAATAATGTACTTGAGGCATATGGATAAATTTAGACCTATGTGGTAAATATTATACAGAATTTAAATGAACTTTTCCCATGGTAAATATAATCAAAATGTTCACAAAAGATACTGAATTCAATTTTGATCATGAAACAGGTATCGAGTATGCTAATTAGATGTCATGATCAAAGAAATCAAACCAAAGGAAGTTAATTGAATAGGAACAGTGTGCATGTATGAATCTGTAACGGAAAACATCAAATGAATAATTAATACGTAAAAAACATTTCTTAAGTTTTTCAAACAAGAATCTGAGAAAAGTGCCAAGTTTTACATATACAGCGCTAAATCGAGGTTTTTTCTTATAAGAACCTACTTGCGATTTAAAGTAAATCTCTTTAGTTAAGAGACAAATCTATTGATACAGAAATCAAATGTTTATCTTTTTGAACGCTGCAATCTATGTAAAACACTTTGCGATTTATCAACAATTTATATAACATACGAAAATTGACTAAAAATTTTTTTTTTTCAATTAAATATGGTAGCGGAAGGCGACGCAGGCGCAGTGGTTTATAATATATATTCTTAATATATTTTATTACAAAGATAACTAACAATTTATTCATTTTTCTTGACTTTTCGTTACTGGCAATGAATTCGATCTATTCAATTTATTTTTATATACATATAATTGCGACCTACATATATATATAATATTAATATATTATACATAATATATCATAGATCGCGACTTACTTCAAGGCTAAGTTAACAATCTTAGTCCGTTAATTTAATTAGTACTCGTAGCTACCTGGCTTGCACGTATGAATGTGTATCCGAATCATGTTTTCATACTTTAGATCCTATACTAATATTTGGATTTCCTCGTGGCGACAAGGGCCTAACGTAAGTTTGTTGTATTTACATGTTAACGAGAGCCTTGACAAGGGTCTCTTGGAATATGAATAATTGAAGGTCGATTCCTTAATTAGAATTCAGGGAAAATTCAGCGTTGCGATTCTTATGTAGAAAATCTTGGTAAAATATACGCATTATGCAGATATACAAACACAATTTCGTGTTTGAAATGTGTAAAAATATAGTTACTATTTTGGACCAGACGAGCTTTTGAGTAGCCACTTCAATGTAAGTGTATCGTAGAACGACATCCAGCCCGTTGGACTACACTTACAAAAGTTGCTGAGAGAAGTACAAAGATATCAAGCACAAAATAATAGAGACTTATGACATAAAGTGAACTACAATAAGTTAAAGTAGTGACTCAAATTAAAGTTACACTTTATTTAGGTCACTCTTTATCAACATAGCATAGCGTACGACGCCCTCCGGCCCGATGGTCCGACGACTTGCGAAAGATCGTTGGTGGAGGCTGGATATGAAAGCGGACCGAAATATCTGGCGCAAAATGGGGAGACCTATGCCCAATAGTGTACTGCGACAGGTTAAAGAGTTTATCAACATTAAGCTGGCACTGTCAAAGTTTCAGTTGTAAGTTATTAGATCAATAAGCTGGAATGTTTCCCAAACTACTTGAAATCCAAAACTAATTAGCTGAAGCAGCGAACAGTACTATGAAATTAAGGAGCTGATGAACATGCTGATAAGCTCGCAAATTTCATAATAAACTTAAGACTAAATTTGCATCTGTATAAATTACAACGATAGTAAAGATTTCAAGATAAAACTACCGAGCTATATCATTTGGTATGAATTACTAGTGGGTTTGTGATTTCATAAAGTTTCGCATGAAAATCATGGCAAGTGCCAAAATATTAAGTTCACCCACTTCTCTTAAATTGGCAAAGGCACAAAATGTTGGATACCAAAAGGTGCTCTTGAATCAAATATCATAATCATCATCATCATCATCAGCTCATTAAACGTCCCCACCGAGGGCACGAGCCTACCCGTATAGGGTGATTAGGCCTTAGTCGTCCACGCGGGCCCAGTGCGGATTGGACGACTTCACTCACAACTTTCGAATCTCTTCGCAGGCGTGCATGAAGGTTTCCTCACGATGTTTTCCTTCACCGTAAGAGCGTCGGATAACGTACATATATTTTCGAAAATTCGAAATCACATTGGTACGTGTCGGGATTTGAACCGCAGCCCTCCCGGTAGGAAGGCGACAGTCCACACCACTGAGCCACCGACGCTCTGTAATACCTAAAGATTTAGTAATATACCACAACAAGAATTGTACATTTTTATTCAGATATTTTAAAGGGCACTTTAGCTAGTGCAATTTTCCTCGGGTGCGGTGTATGCTATATTACTCACTACGATATCGCATAAATAGTATATCTATCGGTTCATGAAATAAATATCGTAACAAAACTGAACAGAACAATATTAAAAAAACCCACAGCAAGACGTATACAATTCTATTCGTTTGCATAATTTCAAAGTTACCAGATCCCTGTCAGCTCATAGCTGTATTACGGGCGTCATATCGGATTTGGCTGCGCGGATTTGGTTTCTGTTGCCTCCTTTATAACATAGCTTCAACTCCTGTACAAAGACATCGCGCCTCGACTTCTTTATTTCCCTAACGAAATGAGATTGGCCCATGAATGGGTGACAGGTATTCTTTCGGCTTCCCAAAGATTGAAATTGCGTTATGCAAGGCGCAACAGTATTTTTTCGCCGGCTGAATTTGCGGCATAAAGTCATCCAACTTTACATATTGGAATGAGGTTTGCCTACTAACAAACTCTTTTTTTTTACTTTTGGAGGAAAAATGCTTATTCTTTGAATTGTTACAGACAGCATGGTAATAATAAATTTTTAGTAGAGTAAATCGTTCGTCGGTGGCTCAGTGGTGTGGACTGTCGCCTTTCTACCGGGAGGGCTGAGGTTCAAATCCCGACACGTACCAATGTGTTTTCGAATTTTCGAATATGTACGTTATCCGACGCTCTTAACGGTGAAGGAAAACATCGTGAGGAACCTTCATGCAGCCTGCGAAGAGAATTCGAAGGTTGTGGTGTGAAGTCGTCCAATCGCGCACTGGGCCCGCTGGACGACTAAGCCTAATCACCCTATACGGGTTAGGCTCGTGCCCCTCGGGGGACTTTTAATGAGTCTGATGGATGACGAGGTAAATGTAATCTATAAATTCATAACACCTATAAACGCAAAATAACCGAAAATTAAAGGTCTAACTCAATGACATGACTGTCATCACTTATCTTGCGGAGTAACGATTAATCTGTTCTAGCATGATTTATTTTATTCATGTTTTCAACCCCAAACTTAAAATTAACGGAGAACTTCAAGTCTGACCTATCTGTCTTTGCTAGTCATTGCAGTGCGTATGTATATATATACATACATATATCAGGGTCTGTCTTAGGGCTAAGATCAGAAATGATTTAATCCGTAAAAGAACTAAACTTACCGACGTAGCCCGCCGGATCAGCAAGTTGAAGTGGCAGTGGGCTGGTCACGTATGTCGCAAAACCGATGGCCGTTGGAGCAGACGAGTTCCGGAGTGGGGACCGCGTCTCGGCAAGCGTAGCGTAGGACGCTCTCCGGCCCGATGGACCGACGACCTGCGAAAGGTTGCTGGTGAAGGCTGGATGAGAAAAGCAGAGGACTGGGATCTCAGCGCAAAATGAAGAGACCTATGTCCAGCAGTGGACTGCGATAGGTTGAAAAGAGAGAGACTCGGAAATTACTACTACAGTACCCTCATCCGAAACACAGAATTGCAAAACACTCTAATTTACGGGACGATATCTGGCACAGCGGTGGTACCCTACCAAGAGACTCAGTACCGAGTTTCATAAGGTCCGATAACAATATATATAACAGGGTTATACCCTGAGGCATAACGGCATACATAGCAAGGGCGATCTAGGTTAGGTGCCAGGGGAGGGGTCACATAGTAGTAGTTAAGTTAACAACTTACAGGGAATTTTGTTAATGTTAGTATAGTACTTTAAAAAAGCTAAGGGGGGTCATGACCCCCTTGACCCTTCCCCTGGATCCGCCGTTGTAACATTGGCTATTGTTTTACCAACAGTGATTTAGTAGATATTCCAAATATGACTTGATTTTATTTGCTCATTCCATTTGCCTCTTATATACAATTCAAAAGAAATGTTAATATTGTAGTAAAATACACAGACATCTCGCAACATAGTCGACAAGTTATATTTACAAAATGCGAGAGAGAAACAGAATGTGAATACCAAAAAAGATAAAGCTATTGAAGTCATCGCTGACATAGCACACGTTTTATGATAGTAAAAATACGTATTTGTTAATGTTTTTCAAGAAAACAGAGATATAATTGTCTACGTGACAATGCGATTCGGAGTATATTTACTGCATGTAGGCATTGCACCTAAAGTTAAAGTATTTTAAATATTTTTAGCTTAAATTTCAAGTTGTGGACTTAATTTAATTTAAGTTTGAAATCATTTTGGAGGTTTGCAAAGTACAAAGGAGTCAGTAACGACACTCCAGATCACATGTTTTTCAAGGACAGAACTGCTGATTGTGGAACCCAAATTGCTAATCTTTTTGCTGAATATTTTCCACAGTTTATAGCCCTGAATCTAAACCGGATTATGATCCTATTTTCGAGTGTACGAATTTCTCACTAGGTAATATACACATAACCGAAGAGTTGGTTTTAAGACACTTGAAGGGTGTGAATCTTGCAAAGGTGCTGGTCCCGATGGATACCTCCTATTTTCATAAGATTTTGCGCGAAAGCCCTAGTAAAGCCTCTTACCTTACTTTATAATATGTCCCTAAAAAGTGGTATTATCCATCTCTATGGAAGATAGCTAATGTAACTCCAATTCACAAATCTGGCAACAAAGGTGATGTATCAAATTACCGTCCTATCTGTGTGCTTAATTGGTTCTCTAAATTTTTTGAAAGTATCATATACGATCATTTGTACTGTCATGTTCAACAAACTTTAAGTCCTTTACAACACGGATTTGTTTCTGGACGGTCAACAAATTCGAATTTGCTAGTTTATACCACGTTTTTATGTGATTCATTTAATTCTAAGCTTCAGGTATTCAATATACACGGATTTCGCGAAAGCGTTTGATCGCGTTAACACCATATACTCTTGAAAAAGTTACAGCATATGGGAATTCATGGCGATTTACACCGTTGGTTTACATCTTATCTCCAAAATCGAACACAGCTAGTAACAGTCAAAGGCTATGATTCTGTACCATACATAGCCACATCTGGTATTCCTCAGGGATCTAATTTAGGACCCCTCCTGTTTTTAATTTTATTAATGATTTGTTGCATTTATTTCATAACAATTGTTTGGCGTACGCTGACGATATAAAATCTTTAAACAGATAAACAATATCAACGACTGCAAAAGTTTGCAGAATGATATTGATGTATTGGTGGACTGGTGTAAAAATCATATGTCTTAACATAAAAAAATGTCAGTGATCAGTTTCACAAAAAACAAACAAACTGTCGTATTTAATTATAAAATAAGCGAGAAAGTTTTGGAAAGGGTTGCTGTTGTCCGCGATCTCGGGGTTTTGTTTGATTCTACCATGTCATTTAAAAACCATTATGATCACATCTGCACCAAGGCTAACAGAATGCTTGCATTTATTTTACGCCAATCTAAACCGTTTCGGAAACCGAATTCTATTATACTCCTTTATGGGTCTTTGGTGAGGAGCATTTTAGAATACTGTTCCAGTGTTTGGTCACCTATTTATGGTATTCACATAGATAGGATTGAATCAATCCAACGTCGCTTTTTGAGAGTTCTCTGTTCTAGATGTGGCTTAAGGCGAAAATTGCCTGAATATAATGACCGCCTTAAGAAATTCTCACTGACGAGTCTCCAGAAAAGAAGACAAAATACCGATTTAACAATTTTATATAAAATCGTTCATGGACACTTTTGCGAAGAACTTGTAAACCAAATAGATATCAAGGTACCTATTCGCTCAGTACGTATCTCTCAATTATTAGTGTGCCAGGAACCAACAACAATGTGGCCAAAAATTCCCCTTTACTAAGGATGATGCGATGCTATAATGATCATTGCTCTCACACTGACATCTTTAACTGCTCATTATGTTCATTTAAAAAATCTATTGTGTAAGTGTAATTCATGTCAATAATTTTTCGCTGTTCCGTTCATCTTTGCATGTTTGCTATTATTTGTTAAAAATGCTTGTACAATCTGTAATTGGGATATAAATTTAAAAGTTATGTCTTATGCTGTATTACGGATGATTTAGTTTATATTCTGTTGATGTACCTTATGAAATAAAATAAAATAAAATAAATAAATAACTGATTTCTGTAATAGTACATTTTTTTGTTTTTTATATATGAGTGAAACTGTTTGTTTGTTTCCCAAATAAATAAATATAAGCATTGTAGTATTTCACATAGTTTTCTTTTATTGAACTATAATTGTGTTTTTAATTTATGGATAGCAATATTTTAATTTCATCATCATCAGCTCATTATACGTCCCACCGAGGAGCACGAGTCTACTTATATAAGGTCCCACGCGGGCCCAAGGCGGATTGGCCGACTTCACGCACAATCTTGAATTTCTTCATAGGCGTGTGCAAGTTTCCTCACGACGTTTTCCTTTACCGTAAGGGCATCGGATTTACGTTAATATAATTTTGAAAATTCGAGAGATTAGTACGTGGCGGGATTTGAATCTGCATCCTCCAGATCGGAAGTCAATAGTTCACACTAATGAGCCACCGACGCTCGTATTTCTTACTTATTCTAAATCGGTGGGTTGACAATCACTCTTTTTACCTTTTTATTAGTTACAGAATTTTGTCATTTACCTAATTACTAATGAAGAATTCAAAATAAAATAATTGTTTACAAATGACAGATTTTTATAAATATGCTCATTATTACGTAATCTACCGTAATCTCATTTCATTCTGTCTGAGTTCTTATTGCCCAGATCTCATGTTTCAATAATTAATTGACTTACTGAATAGAAATTTCGGGGGTTCCATTCGCGGGATTGCGTTCCGAAAGCTGTTTTAAATCAATTCGTGGACGATCCCAATTTTCTCTAGAATAAACATTCTAGCAAATCTGAATTTCAAATGTGAAAACTTGGCTGTCTGTGAGGAATATCCCTTGGGTGTCTTGGAGTTGGAAAATGCCAAAAATCCAGAGTGTTGTTTGAGGTGTGAATTCCAGGCCAAAGTAGTTGTGGACTTAAATTATTGAGTTCTCGTATGTCATACGGTTGTATGCTTAGCATTGCAGGAAAATTTACAGGAAGAATTTTACAAGGTAATTTAGCCACTGTAGAATATATGAACTGATTTCCATGACCGTTGTGGTGTGTTGACTGAGCGGTCGGCAACAACCGGCGTGTAGTACAAACATTTGTGCACGGGGATTGAACCTAGAACCCTTGGTTGTTTATACTTCATGGTCGCAGAAAAGCTACGGGCCGCCTGGTGGTAAGCTTATGGACACTTGCAATGTTGCAATACCAGAGGCATTATATGCGCGTTGTTCATTTAAAAGATACCCATTTACTCGCCTCTTAAAGGACCCCATAAAATAATCCCTTGGGAAAACCTCGACAGGAAGCTCATTCCAGAATCGGAGCGTTCACGGCAGGAAATTCTCTGAAATCGTACTGTACGCGATAATTTGTGAGGATGAAGCCCCTGCCGATAGCGAGATGTAAGATAATGAAAGTGGTTGTGGGCATCATGAGAAACAGCTCCTCGGAACACAATCCTTTGCATAAGCGGTAGAACACACACAAGGAGGCTACATCTCTCCTCAGAACTAAAAGTTCGATACAAGTGTAGTAAAATAAAAAAAAAAAAATATCTCGATTATATCTGTTATCTTGTGTTCATTGTTATTGTAACTAAAATATTAACTGTATTTTTGCTTTACTTCATCGCACTGCTTGTTATTCAAGGTTATGGAAAAAAACGTATAGCCACAAATAGTTACGAATAAAGTGACGTCATAACTCATGCTTTCATGTAAAATGAGCAACAATAACTTTTTATGTCAACCCTTTACGATCCACACAATGGGAAATATATTGTTCGGTAGTAAGCGACGTGGGCAGCTGTGGTTTGTGTTGAAAAATCATTTCAAGACTAGGACATATTTTCGCATAATGACGACAGTGAAAAAAGGCGTGCACAGTTTCCTTGATATACCAGAGAAATCAGCATGTCGGAAAACATAACGAAACGAAATATTTCTAATCAATTGAATGAACAAATTATGTTTGTACGTAAATTTCAAGTAAGTGGCGATTTCTTCTTTGAGATGAATCTTTGTTTCCGAGTCACAAATTCAGCTAATATATTATACTAGCAATTCCAAGTTAGTTGTTAACTTGCTTAATGCCGTTGTCGTGACGCACGCTGTAGCAAAAAAAAACCAAATATGCCCTTGCGAAAAGCTGTTGTCGCTTAATCGAATGACGTTCTTCCGAAAATGCTGTCTTGAAATAGTATTTTATATATAGTACGCTAGATTTATAGTCACGGTTTCAAATTCCATTGTTGTTACCAGAGTCCCTATTCAAAACTCTCGGGAAACGGGAATCAAGCTAATAAAATGCTATTTTATTTGAGTTTATATGAGTACTTTCCTAACATAATTTCAAATAATGAATAATATTTTTTTTTCTATTCTCTTCGTTCTAAACACTAGACGAATCCGTCGTAAGTTACTGTAAGAAGTGAGAACTTATTTTTTTATAAATTTTACTTTCTTGGGTAGTTTTAAGTAACTGTGTCTTATCGAGACAGCGTGTTCGTAAGTCCGTCATTCGATTGAGCGATTGTCAATACAACAGCTTTTCACAACAGCGTGCGTCGTGACAACAGAATTTAAAGCGACATATCAGACCCGTTAACTTATAACATGGAGATTTAGTACAGATAAGCCTTTCACGACCCATTTGGTGTAGCGGTTGAGACGTCGGCTGCAACACCAAGGTTCCGGGTTAGATCCCCGGGCAGTACAAACATTTGTGTGCATAACATGTCTGTTTGTAATGGTCTGGGTGTTTTCTATGTATAATATGTACGTATTTACAAAAAAATATATATAAGTATGTCTATCCATTGTTTAGTACCCATAATACAGGCTTCACGCTTAACTTGGGGCTAGATGACGCTGTGTGAATGTCAGTGGATATTTATTATTATTTTAGTCTGAAACTTACTTGATCATGACGTGACTACATAATACCATCGTTTTCTTTAAAAAAAAGGATGTAACCCTATTTGCAAAACGTGTGCTAACCCTCAACTCACCCATGATCATTAACACAT
>PQWD01004038.1:0-23917 GCA_019425675.1 Leucinodes orbonalis
TCCCGCGCGCCCGGGGGCGCGGCCCCGGCGGCCCGGGGCGCCCCGGCCAGCGCGGGGCGCGGCCCCCGCCCGGCCCGGCCGCCGCCCCGCCCGACGGGCGGGGGCGCCCCCCGGCCCGCGCCCGGCGCCCGCGCCGGGGGCCGGGCGCGCCGGGCCCGGCCGCGGCGCGCCCGCGGCGGGGCCGGGGGCGCGGCGGGGCGCCCCCGGGGGCCCCGAGCCGGCGCGGCGCGTGCGGCCCCCCGCCGGGGCGCGGGCCCCCGCCGCCCTTGGCCGCTGCGGCCCCCGCCCTCGGGTCCCCCTCGTCATGCGCTCCTCCGGTCTCTCTTCACTTCCGCTCCCTTGTTCGCGCGGCTCTGCCGTCCGCTCGTGTCTTCTGCCTTCCTTTCCCCCCTCTTCCCTTGCCCCCCCGCCCTTTCCCCTTCCCGCTCTTTCCCCTTGCTGGCTCTCCTTTGGCCCTCTCGTGGTTTCTGCCTGCCCCCCCCTTTTTCCGCTTTCCGCCCCTCCCTCCCGCCCCTCCCCCCCTTTCCCGGCCTTCCCTCTACCCCCTCCCCCGCCGCTTTCCTGGGTCTTTCTCCCTCCTGCTCTCCCCTGTCCTTCTGGTTGCTCGCTTGCCCCTCTCGCCTGCTCTTTCCCTTGTTCGCTCCGTCTCTTCCCCTTTCTGTCCCTCGTCCCTTCCTCCGCCTTCTTTCCTCGGTGCTCCCGTGACTTCCCTCACTTTCGGGGGCCATCTTCTCTTTTCCTGCCTTCGTCCCCTATTTGCGCCCCTTCTCTTCTCCTCCGTTGCTTTCCCCTTTTCCGTTCCCCCCTCTCCCTGCGCCCCCCGTTTTGGCTTTCCTCCCCTCCTCCCTCCTCTGCGCTGGGCTTTTGCCCTATCTTCCGGCCTGCTTTTTGCTGCTGGGCGGCCCCCCCTGCTGACCTCGGCGTTTTTTTTTTTTGCGCTGTCTCGCTTTTGCCTGCGGTCGCGGCCCTCCCTTTCTTCCCGTTGCGCCCTTCCGGTGTCTCCGCCTGCTCCCTTGCTTCTTAGTCGCTCTTCCCTCTCTGCCCGCGTTCCCCGTCTGTCTTTCTGCCCCCCGTGCCTGGTGCCCTTCTTGCGCACTGGGCGGTCCGACCCCCGGGTTCCCTTTTCCGGCCCCCTCTTTTTCCCTCTCTTCTCCTGCCTCCCTTCCTCGTCCGGTCTTTTTCGGTTCTCGTCCCCGTTTGCTGCTGCTCCGTCCTTGCCTTTTTTCCTGTTCACCGCCGTCCGGGCGCCCTTTTGGCCGCTGTCCCTTTCGCGCTCTGATGGGTCTCCCGAATCATGGACCTTGGTGTTTATGTGTCACCCTGCTAACATTGATTTGGTCATAACGGCTCTTTACTTTTCCATAAGAAATGTAGCTGCTGCAGTTACCCAGTCTCAAACTTAATCATTATCATCATAACGTCACTATTTCGGCTCTCATATGTATAGAATTGTCGGGTCATCTATATTGCCATCAAGTGATATTGTTATAAAGATTTGCGGGGGGTTCTTTTGATTGGCACCATTAGTAAAAGATTATAGCTAAACATGGCCATTAATTAGCGATAATCTATGAAAGGTAGCATCTATTTGATCAACAGTGGATGAGGGTCAGTAACGCTCTGCTCCTATTTCTGTGGTATCTGTTATACATCTTAGATTCAAAAAAAGTTATTGGCGGACAATGGGCGGCCTAAACGACTATCTGAGATCACTCATCTGCCCTGGGGAGGGAACTTCTTTAGTCCCTCGGCCGAGCTTAATGGGGCTGGCGTTTAGGGAAGATGAAGGCTTTTGACAAAATGTCATGCATAACAATAGCAAGATAATGGTTTTAGAAGATATTATAAGGATGAGTGTGCTTCCAAAACTATGAATATCCATCGCTGTGAGTGATGATGTGTCCCATGCTCGCAAAAAAGGGCTGATACCGATGGGGCGGGACCTTTGTTCTAATGACCAGCTTTGTCTCTGGACTCTTTTACAGAATAGCAGGATATAATGAATTTTTGTAACTACCAGACTCACACATGAGCCTAAAAAGACTACGGATATATCACGTTTATGCTACAACTTAGACCCCGAGTGACCGTCTCGTCCTTCAAACTGGTATAACTTATAATTTTAAGTAGATGAAATAAGGCAGGAGTATCATAATGACTGTCAGCATACATATTAATCATCTATATTGAGAGCCAAATTTAATTACTTACGTGTTTGCTCGTTCAAATACTCGCTCATTATACCCTTTTATAAAAAATAAAATGTTTTGGGTAGGCAACCTCCCGTACACACATCAATTTTAAAATAGCTTTCTTAGTTTGTGAGGTGAGCCGACAAACAAACTTGCTGTTCCCGGAGTGTAGATACATATATAATGGTAGGTAAATCGTTTTTAAGTAGAAACTAATGTGAAGACAGTTTTGCGAGAGAGAGGACACTTGTAATCTTAATAATATTTGTCGAGCTTATTTCAAATGTAATTAAAGCTATGACTCATATAAATGCAAGTTAATAGATATGGCACCGACTTTTCGTTTGGTATATCAACAAAGGTGTACTATAACTTACTACATCGGATGAATATTTATGTGCAGGTAAAATATATTACTCATGGATTGCTATTTAAAAATTTGCTCAGCTATTTAACTCGTGGAGTATTCTAAATTATATATATTTGGAATAGAAGCAGACTTTAATCTTTCTATTAACTACTCGTTTTTAAAAATGGATCTAAACATCATGCATGTGAGCTTTCTTGGGTAGCTGTCTGTGGGTCTAAAACAGGATCCAAACTACCAATCTGAAGCGTTACTTTTACGAGTCGATAAGTAGATTAATTATTTAGTTCTAGCTCACTATTTAGATGTGTATTTTTTATGATTATTTTTTGTATATATATTGACGATTCATTAAAGTGTCTTTTTGTGATATATTGGTGGTCCCTATGGAGTTGAGAGTCGTAATATGAAATTTATGATCTATTGAATATTTTTTTTTTGAACACCACAGATTCGCTCTCAGAAGTCTTAGCTTACGCATAGTCGTAGCACTGGTGTAATCGTAGTTAACCCGGAGTCACACCAGCTGTAGTGTGGTCGTAGCAAATTTGTAGTAGTCTCGCTAGAACCCGCTACGAGCTGCTACTATGTATTTTGGACCTTTTTTGTTCGTACTGACTACAGCTGTTGGTCGCAGATGGCCTTTACAGCTTCACCGGGCAAGTGTCGAGCGCAGATGGCTCTCAGCCTTAAAATTAACACAACGAGCCTAAGGGCGTCCCCTAACCGGACTTGAACCTTGTCTTAGAGGGTTGAGGGGGGTAATTTGTACCGTATTTTATCTCTTTATACCTGAGGCAAGCTGTGTATAAGTTTTTCGTTACTAGAATCACATTATGCTCCATACTTTGGCAAACAATTAAATATTTTGTTGATTTCATTATCATCATCATCAGCTCATTTATACATCCCTACTGAGAGGCACCAACGCGAAAGGTGTAGTATAGGCCTTAGTCGTCCACGCGGGCCCGATGCGGATTGGCTGACTTTAGGTAGAACCTTTAACTCTTTGATACCTCCAGATTTGAAGGTCACAGTCCACACTTATGAGCCACTGCCGCGCCCTTAGTTGATTTAAAAAATACTTATTTGCTACAGCTTTTAACAACTGCCCATAATTTAAGGTTTTATTATGTTTTGATATCATAAACTTTCTGAAAATTAACAGACATAATTATTTAATATCGGGCTATCTGTAGAAAATGATGTAGCAAAAATAATTAAATACTTATTTACTATTAGCCGAGCGTGAAGTTGAGCGTCGGTGGCTCAATGTGTGGACTGTCGCTTCCTAACGGGAGGGCTGAGGTTCAAATCCCGACACGTACCAATGTGTTTTCGAATTTTCGAAGATATATGAACGTTATCCGACGCTCTTACGGTGAAGGAAAAACATCGTGAGGAAACCTTCATGCACGCCTGCGAAGAGATTCAAAGGTTGTGCATGAAGTCGTCCAACCCGCACTAGGCCCGCGTGGACGACTAAGGCCTAATCACCCTATACGGGTAGGCTCGTGCCCCTTGGTGGGGACGTTTTATATGAGCTGATGATGATGAGCGTGAAGTTCGCCGCTCGCTGTCCTCGGCAAGACAACGCACTTCATGAACAATCATAATTAATTAATTTCGAAATAAAAAAATTCTGCCAGACTGACAGTTACATGCAGGTATTGTTTTAACGATTTAATATATTAATGAAATTGTAACTACAATAGTGGGCTGGTCACGTATGTCGCAAAACCGATGGCCGTTGGAGCAGACGAGTTCTGGAGTGGAAACCGCGTCTTGGCAAGTGTAGCGGACGCCCTCCGGCCCGATGAACCGACGACTTGCGCTGGTGTAGGCTGGATGAGAAAAGCGAAGGACCGGGATATCTGGCGTAAAATGGGGGAGACCTATGTCCAGCAGTGGACTGCGATATGTTGAAGAGAGAGAGTGATATTAATTATAATATAAAGTTTATATTGAAGTCTATGTCAAATAAACAGTCATCTAAGTTGACCTGAGTGTTCCTTTATGAACGGCAGGTTATCTAGCTATAAGTCAGGTGCATCAATTACTATATTTAATATATCTTAATATATCGAAACAAAATCACTTATTTAAATAACTTTTTTTATTTACACAAAACAAGGCATTAAACAAGTATACACAAACCAGCCTGTGTGAATATTCGTCCTGAAATACAGGTTGTGCATTATTAGTTATTGCTGAATTGATTTTTTTAACTTACAAATTGGCTTTCAGAATCCGCCATTATGATTTTTATACTTTTAATGTACCCAGTGCATTGGAGGTGTAATTACGCAGGCAATGACCCAGGGACACTCGGGCTATAGTGACAAATCTAACGACACTTCATATGATAAAATCCGTCAATCCTTTTAGGCTGCAGCAGGGAAATAGAAATCTACATACTTATTATATACGCTTGAAAAACATAAGTCGTCGGGTAAAAATAAAATAAACAAGGCCTTTAAAGCCTGGCAACGGCTGATAGAAATCTGAAAATATCCAGTCTTTACAAAGAAAACACATTTGCTCCAGAATATCTGAAAAAGTAATGTGTATTTGAACAAACTTGTTGGCTAGCTTCAAAGGAGCTGCATAATTGCTTTATAAATGATCGTGCAATAATCCGTTGCATGTGAAACACATTCCGCTTTGTGAATATTTTCCGCCGAACGAGCTAAGGATTATCTACGGAGGGGCCAAACGGAATTAATGACTGAAGTGTTGCAACACAAGGACTATCGGCTTAATGTTCCCCATTGACACGTGTCTTTGAGAAATAAAATGAGCCTCATACATTAATACAAAATAAAAAAATCAATTAACTTAGACATTCACACAGCGCCATCTAGTCCCTAAATAAGCTTTAGCCTGTAATATATTAATAATAGGATAAAAACGGATAAACAAATGTTTTTTTAAATAAACACATATTATACATAGAAACACCCAGACCAATACAACAGCGCTAATCTACTTTAAGTCAACATCATTCGAAAAGGTAATTGGTACGTGGCGGGATTTGAACCTGCACCCTCCAGATCGGAAGGCAACAATCCACAGCAATGAGCCACCGACGCGCGACGCTCTACTTCATCACCAATCCTATTTATTTCCAATATTATTACCAGTACAACCAGACTACTTGTAGGTACCCATAGATAACCTGAATTAGTATCTACATCATCATCATCAGCTCATTAAACATCCCCACCGAGGGGCACGAGCCTACCCGTATACGGTGAATAGGCCTTAGTCGTCCATGCGGGCCCAGTGCGGGTTGGACGACTTCACGCACAACCTTTGAATCGCTTCGTAGGCGTGCGAAGGTTTCCTCACGATGTTTTCCTTCACCGTAAGAGCGTCGGATAACGTACATATTTTTCCAAAATTCAAAATTACATTTCTACGTAGCGGGATTGAACCTTAGCCCTCCCGGTAGGAGGGCAACAGTCCACACCATTGAGTCGCTGACGCTCTATCTACAACAAAATAGCAAATATCTTAATAATTATATTTTCTCTGTTTCTTAATAAAATTGTTTTGTACAAACAGGACTGCAGCCGCCGTGAAGACGTGTGCAAAAGCGCGTAAACACATCCACTTGAAACTTGTCAAACTACAAGCGGTTTGAAAAGCGTGTCTGTCCGTCCCTCCTACTAGTACGTACAAACATAATGCCAGTTATGAGTTTTCACTGTAATGCATTTATACTGCCAATAGACGTGTTGTATCCGTCTCGTCCTCGTTACGTTACCGTCCCGCACTCGCCTCGTGCCATCATGAGGCTAGCGTCAATTTGGCTATCTTTCTTACCAGGCGGCTATAACATTTTATTAGTTGTCTGTAGGTAGCCACTCAGTCACTTTTTTTTAAAATATGAAGTTTGTTGACAATTTGTCATGGAATAACTGTAGATTTACATTGAAATATTTAGATATTAAGTCTCATCCTTTTTGTATTTTGGTAAATATGATGAGAGTAATGATGTTTTTTTTTTAATTTCCCACCTCAACCACTTCAGCGTCATGATGGGCCTACTTTGGAACTATGTGTACAGCAGGCAGGCTACTCCAGAGTTCCGGCCTCACTGCGTCTCGTCGTCAGCGAGTAAAGCACGGGCCGTCGCGCCCGCACACGCTATTTTCCCCCGTAACTCAACGGGACAGGGACGCGTTCACCGTGGGCTCCCGTGGGACGATTTAATCCGGCAGTTATTTTTCCGGGCATACATCAAACCGGCGGCAAATTGTATCGAGCGGTGATATATGGCGACGGGAGACGGGCCGCGCGCACACCGCACTGAAGAAAACACAATTTGCTTAAAGCCTAATCTATACTAATAATATAAACGAGAAAGTATCTTTGTCTGTCTGTTGGTTACGATTTGACATCTAAACGGCTGAAAGAATTTTGATTTTGAATCCGTTCAGTCGTTTAGGCAAATCAAATCCGCTCTCATCTCCAATCCGCTCCAATCTCCAGGTAACGTTTTATGATTCTTCGAAGTTTTCGGTTGACGGTCGCCTAGCAAGTACAAAGGTCGCAAGGATGCATGACTCGAAAATAAATAAAGGTTTAAGTATTTATTTTTTAAAAAGTATATACATAAATAATAAATAAATATGTATATAAATAATAAATAAATAAAAACTTATGTATGTATGTGAAGGTGTACGAATGTTGTATGTTACACATTTACGCAAAAACTTCTCAATGGCGTTTGTTAAGAGCAGCAGAGTAACACATACACTATACCTTCTCGTATATTATCCTCGAATTCCCAGAGGAACGATAATTTCGGAAGAAACCGCGGCGCGCCGCTAGTTAAACATAAGCAGGGCGTGTGCAGTCGCCCTAACACTTCTTGTCAAGTGCGTGCATTCAATTTGCAAGTGTTTATCGAATTAACGCTGAAGCAGTTACGTTTAAGGAGTTTAGATTGATCAATCAAGCTTGATTGATTCTCGCATTAAGCGAGCTTAATGCGAGAATTTCACCGAGGACGATCCACGGTGTGATAGATAGCTGGACTCTTATTGCTCTCAATTAATATGAAGTAAATATAAACACAAAACATCCTTATCGTTACGAGTGATCTCTTCCAGGCAACCTTAGGATAAAAAACTTGAAAAATAAGTAAGGTAGTGGACCATGGTAGTGGGCAAGAAAAATTTGATAAGAAATAAATAGTATATTTAAATAATTATTCAACAATATAATGTTGTAACGTTTAGGAGACAAAGCTATTTTTTATTCATGTTAGATTTACGTTTCGCAGACCTATTTCCAGCAGTGGACTTTTTGACGACAACATTTATCCCGGTAGTACACGATAACGAAACCGATGGTGATACACGTCTCCGTTACCTATCTTACTTTACTGGAAAAGATGATTATAAATCGAACCAGATTTCGGTCATTAAAAGGGCAACCTTACACTGCTTAATTTCACGGGCCGCGTCTGTTGAACCCGCAAAGTTTGAAAGTGAAATACTTGAGAATTAATTATATTTTAATAGGGAATGTTATCGCGCGGCATAACGAGAGGTTGTAACGTAATACTTCCTTATTATAATGTTCACGGATCATACCGGATAGTGTTCACAGATCGCCACAACTTTTAATTGAGGCCCTTTGATCGTCCTCAGCGATCGGCGGCCGCTAATGGTACGAGGGCTCCGGGAAACCCCCATCGGACCCCCACGAACACAATACAATTAAAACGTTAGCAAAAACTGACAGAATCACAGGATCTGAGAAATGAATTGTTCCTCTAATAGCCGCGAGAGGATTCCTTTTGCAATTAAAGTTTCAAATAATGCGACTGGAACGAAATAATTCAAGATGAGGGGTGCTGTGCGCGCGGGGGGGGGGGGGCAATTTCCTGAAAAATACGGCGTAACGAACGGGCGGCGGACACGCGGCGCGCGGACGCGGGGGTACACTTGGTTTTATATAAAAATAAGAATATATTTATACCTACTACAGACATTTTACATAATAAAATAATATATGAATATAAATACGGCCATAACGCCGATTAATACAAATGGGCCATGTTGGAAGATAGCTCCAATGAATTAATCTATCAATCGAGCCATGCTGCGTTCTCTTTTCTTAATGCAGGATGCATTAAACAAAACAAAAGATATTTTAGAAAATTTCTTGTTTAAAAAAAGAGTAATGGCACTTTTTAAAAGTTTAGAGCTGTATAGATATCACTTTGATCCACATTCTAATAATAAAAACCTTTAATAAAAAGCAAATGGCGTCGATATCACAATTCATATTAATCTAATTGATGAAGTTCATTTAAGTTAGTTGTAAAATGCTTGACTTGTAAACGATCGTTAATTCAAGTTCAATTGTGTGCCGAAGTTTCTATCGGGTCTCACGCACCTCGCCCCGGAATGTTAATGGCATTAGTTAACGCCACGAAAGCCCAGAGATTTTTAAAGGTAAAATATACATACTGTTTTATTCAAGAACCGCGTGATGGAAACTCTTTAAAATAATGATTTTAGCTTATTTCATACAATAGTTGAATGAAGATGTGTAAAATTATGTCTTTTAATTTAAATGACGTGATACCGGACCAACCAACCAAAATGCCAAACCCTGTAGAAGCCATTAGCGGCCAAAAACACAAAATCCATCCGGGATATTAGGCGGCTTAAGTCCAACATTGCCACGCGGTATATTTAGGTACTAGTCATTCTTTTCTACCACACCAATGGCGTGCATATGTCATACCCCAGATGAGGGAGGTAACCTTACCCTTACCTGGACCCTTAGGAAGTAAGGTCGAGAGAGAAAAACTTGAAAGAGTCAAGGCGCACGGGCTAAATATGACTACATAAGTTCTATGCGCATCTTTGTTTATATTACAAAGTGTACAAGGTCGGTCAGTATACTCGCCTGATGGTAAGTGATACGCCTGACCATGACAGAGTAGCATTGAAGGAGACCAACAACTGATATACAGTTATTATTAGAGACAACATGTTAGGTATCTTACACGGTAATTTCACTAGCTACAATGTCCTTATCCCGAAACACAGAAGTAAAAACACTTCTATTTCACGGGACGATACCTGGCACTGAGGTAGTACCGAGTCTACTTACTCTTGTGTTTAGTCCCCTAACAGGAAGTTGAATCAAGCCATGGATAATGGATTATTTGCCGTTACCAAGTAAACGTTGCATCAACACTATATGTCTGAACCCGCTCCGCCCGTGTCCGCGGCCGCGCCCGGCGCGTTGTTCCGCAATCTTTTCAAAGTCCTTGACGGTTAAAAAGGTAAACAAAAGGAGTGCTTTCTTTGGCGAATATTTATTTAAGGTGGTCGCCGCCGGCTGAGGGCCGTAATGAATGCGTCGCGCCGCTAACGAGTGTCCGCGACCTCGACTCGGCGTCCCACTTGTCCCGGCTCTCGCCAGTCCTGGAGTCCAACTAGTCCCGGCGTCCCACTTGTCCCAGGATAGCTCGCGTCTGTCCCACTCCGGATACGACATACACCACACTGACGCCATGAGAACTGGACTATTATTTAGAATTAGAATTCTAGGTTAGATCCCCGAGCAGGCATATTTGTATGTAGTAAATGACTGACCGACTGAAATTGTGATGTTGACGGTTTGCCCATCATAACCTACTTTATTTAAATCAATAAGTTTTGGGGACAACACTCTTATACATGACTTTTGCGAAACTTTAACCGTTTACGCAGTGCACGCAACGCATGATCTCAGGAGAAAAAAAATCCTCTGATTTTGAAACATTCTCAATTGGTGCTCCGGTCCTTTAGTTCTTAGTGAGGTGATATATAGCCTTCCTCGATAAATGGGCTAAATAACGTGATAAAAATAATCAAATCTGACCGGTAGTTCCTGAGATTACCACATTCAAACAAGCAAATAAACTCTTCAGCTTTATAATATTAGTACCGATAGATAAACTTCTAAATAAAACAGACTTTCAAATTATTAACGATCCAAATAATTTATAGAACGCATTGTTTATTATTAACGAAATAAATAGGCAAGATGGCGGCCGCCCTCCGAGCCCTCTCGGGTTTTCGTTACATCGTTGATTAAAAAACTTCATCAACGCATCTCTTTTAGTTTTTTCACCGCAAACGCCTTTCTCCGGCTAAACTTTGCTAATAAAAAGTTCGTCCAAGTCAGCGCCGCCCGCAGAATAGATACTCAAATATGCAGATATTATTATTCCTTAGGCCGTAACTTTTGGATATATCCGTTCTGGGCCATAAACAAAGTTCCCTTTCCTCGGCCGCCCGTTGGCCTGGGATAAGTACTTCACGGACAGCATTTACCGCTGGCGGGGAAATGTAACCCGGTAGTTCTTTAAAGTGTATTTTAACGAATACCGTTTCACTGCAAGGCCCAGGCCTACCCACTGATTGGGCTGAGACCCACCAAGATGATCCAACGGTAACGTATTGGTAGGTGTTGGTTAAGCTGCGATGTGCGTCGTGTGATGCAAGCTTACGATCCGTAAACTAAATTCATTTAACATTTTACAGTTCAGTGCTAGTGAAACACACAGTGAAGTTACTCTAGTGAGCTTTATAACTTTGATTATAAATTATACCAACACTAGTAGTACCTTTGTTACTTACATTTATGGGCTTGACTTGGATTTATTTATTATTTAATAAGTTCAGAAATGGGTATAAATGCGGACACAGTGCTCGGCAAGTGCTCGAATCCGCCCCTATCTGCGAATGGCAGTCGCTGATTTGTAGAAAAGAATCCGCCGAGGCGCGGTGGACGTCCGAGCGAGTCCGTCCAGAGCCCGCAGCCGTAATATTATGCAAATTCGAGAGGATAGTGAACAGAAGTCCGGAACGAACAGCCCTTTTGTGTTCCGAACAAATTGTTTTATATTCCAGGGCCCGTGGAGTGCCCTCCGAGCTGCGAACTCACTGATGACACTTTTATGAAGCCGGCATTTACATTTAAATTGAAAGTGAGGATTCTGATGTCGACATCGGCTCGGAAAGGAAACTGTGTTCCAGGGTATCGCTTGGTATTCGCCACTCGCCACTACACTAATACCTCATTAGCATTCGACGAGAACCTCCCCTCCCCATCCCTACACCCTCCCCCCCTAGCGACCGAGGTACAGTCGGCGCTACTTTACATTTTTACAACATAATTATACAAATTTGATTAGGGTACCCATGCTGTAAACACAGTGTTGCCACCTTAGCCCTTATGTGGCTAGATCCAATGATATTCTGTATATATAAAGGTAGATACGGCATCCGTGCTTCAAAACGCATCGCCAAAGAGAATACAGTTTGTAGGCTTTTGTTTAAGTAAATTTACGCTCATTCAAAATATGTGTATGTGTGCTGTCGCTGCGTCTGTCGGAACTTTTTTCGGTTGTTTTGTGAGCATATTACGAATCTATACTTTTTATATCATTGGCAAGATCTAGCACTTTTTAGTAAAGCTGAACTCCTTTTTTTAACGATTTATCCCGAAATGGGCAATCTAGCTCTTTTCCACTGTCCTGAAAATATACGACATACAACAAGTACTCTTTGATATCATCGGTCATGATGTATTTTAAACGCTCTAAAACGGATTCATCACATGATTATTTCAGCATTTTTAGAACAGACATCTTTTGATGCTCAATCTAGCCCTTTTTAACCGACTTCAAAAAAGGAGGTTCTCAGTTTGACCTGTTAGTATGTATGTATGTTTGTCGCGATTATCTCGCGTTTGGCTAAGCAATTTCGATGCGGTTTTCGGTAAAGTATTTGTTACATTCAGGAGAAGGTTTTAGTGTTTTAATTTTATTATTATTAATTAATATAGTAACTCTGTGCTAACGCTAACTTTGACCCGCTAATCCGTTCATATAGGTGTGTTAAACTGCGATATCTCCTAAGATATTAATATAATTCGATTGATGTAAAAAGTAATTTTGTTATCCATGAAATACTTGTAATGAATATCGTATTTATTTGGATAAGAATTAATATAATGTTTATGAAAACACCTTCGCAAACAATGCATTATTTTAGAAAAAAATTTGGTTAGCAATAAAATGGTTATAATGTGCTATTTGTGAAAGATAGACACATGCTGTTGCGGACTTTTTTTAGAACTTTTAAAGGGGAACAATACTGTCATACATGAATTTTGCGAAACTTTAATCGTTTTCGCAGCGCATGCACCCCCGGTTTTATAAAACATTCATCCTTATTGCTCTTATTGCACCGAGGTACCGCCGCAGTGCCAGATATCGTCCCGGGATACAAAAGTATTACGCACTTTTGTGTTTCGGGCTGAGGGCACTG
Organism: Leucinodes orbonalis; assembly: GCA_019425675.1. NCBI lineage: Eukaryota > Metazoa > Arthropoda > Insecta > Lepidoptera > Crambidae > Leucinodes > Leucinodes orbonalis. The sequence continues at coordinate 12,912 of PQWD01004038.1, forward strand.
TAACTAGTAAAATTACCGGAATTAAGAGACCTAACGTCTGTTGTCTCTGGTGTCAGGCGCAGTGCAGCACTGACGGAGAATAATAACTATTTATCAGTTGTTGGTTCCTTAAATGCCGCTCTGCCATCATCACGCGTCTCACTAACCATCAGGAGAGCGTCTGGAACGTTATAAAAAAAATATGAATAATTGTTTCGGAGGGCCTAATAGCATGAGTGTTTTACGATGTTTTGATAAGCGAACTTCTTTGTGCTCATCTGTTTCTGAAGCACGAGCAGCACGCTGGAGATAGTTTTGTTCTCCCTTGCGCGTCTATTCCTTAATGCACCCTTCATTTTTACCTAGGTCCGTAGGCAAACCTATTACAAACCTAAACACAATTTTTTATTATTTCTAAAACAAATAGAATCTATATTATAATTTTTTGAATAAAAAGGAACCGCCTTAAAAAAATGAACTGAAAAATATAAAATAATAATTATTATATACATCACCTCTATTTTAATTTTGAATAAGAAAAATCATGTATTAACGGTAGTGATGTAAAATAATCATTAATTTGTTAATATGAACGTAATACTTATACTTTGTGCAGTCGGTGCCAAACTAATTTTCAAGAGAACGACGAACGCTGTTTCATTTATTTCTTTAGATGCCCAACCGTCTCTTTAAAAAGTGTTAGATGTTTTCGCTGTGACACGTTGTATGCATAATTATGATAACTTCTCTGCGACTAATATAATTATAATATATTTTTTTGTTTTTTTTAACTTCTCGAAACGCCCCTTACTAAAACTAAGGTGGCAACACTATGTAAACAATGAACGCAAAACAAGATAAAAACGAATAGCAATACAGTTTCAAAAAATTGCGTAAACCCACCAGGTATGCTATACGTAAACCACCAGGTATGCTACACGTAAACCACCAGGTATGCTATACGAGCAAATATTTTCATATTTAAATAAATCACGTGTATAAATGTTCATAATTTGTCAATTTCAGGTTTCATGAATTTGCAGACAACCTGAAGTCTTGAAACGAATTGATTAAAACTAATATGAATAGGTAACACACCTAGGTAACAAATAATTTGAAAGACTTGACAAAAAATTAAAATCATTACATCGGAGTATTATTTTTAAAATTTTGAATTCTCTCGTTAACCATGTTTCTGAGCGTTAACCATATGCCGTATTATGGTAAAATAAAACAATTACGTGATCAGGCCGAAAAGGTAGGTCCCATACCTTTGCGGCATCATGATCACGGAATCGATAAAGTAGATATTACCTATATACAAGCTTCTTATTTTGATTGTTGTGTTGTCCTCCTTTTTTCAACGTAAGCATAATTTATATTGGTCTCTTACCGTAGGACTGGTTCAAAGGCTCAAGGTCGCTCAGCGTGCCATGGAGCGTGCGATGCTCGGAATATCTCTGGCGGACAGAATCCGTAATGATGTTCTCCGACGGAGAACTAAGGTCGTCGACATTGCGCGAAGGATCCGCACTCTGAAGTGGAATTGGGCTGGCCATGTCCCCAGACGATCCGATGGACGGTGGAGCCGAAACGTATTAGAGTGGAGACCACTTTTGGGCAAGCGTAGTGTAGACGCACCTAACTGTCTTGCCCGAATTTCCATAATCGTGCAGTTTCCGGGATCTCTAGATTGCAAATAAAAGGACGATTAAAGTGCTCCAAATTTGGTCGCATTACCATATTTAACTTGTGAACCCATATCTAAGAAGTGTGGGACGTCCGTTGGCGTTGGCGGTGGTCTGACGACTTGCGAAGGGTTGCCAGTAGGGGATGGATACGGGCTGCTCAGGGTCGGAATGGTTGGAGGAGGCCTGAGTTCAGCAGTGGACAAAAGTTGGCTGATTGATATATTTTTCAGCGATGCTACATAAGTACCTACATATCGATTGCCGATGATTGTATATTCCTAAAGTACTATCTTACTTTGGTGGTAAAACAGCCCTTGCATTAGTTGACAAAGTTCACATTATTTATCAGTTCAGTCACGCACAATTTTAAGCGTCTCCGGCAAGCAAAATTATTTTCTTAATCAACTTAGTTTTAAGTCGAAGTTCATTGAAATTTCTAGGGAATGTCATCAAAGGCACTTTTTAATTCAAATAATTTACGCATTTGTACATTAATTATGAGGTAACAACTTTTATTAGAAATATTTGTGACGAATGAGTAATAAGTACTTAATATTTTACGACCCATTTGGTGTAACGGTTGAGCGACGTCTCAACCGTTACACCAAATGGGTGCTCTTACATCAAGGGTTCCGGGTTCGATCCCAGACAGTAACTAGTCTGGATGTTTTCTATATATAATATGTATTTATTTACAATATATATATTTATTTTTATCCGTTGTTTTGTATCCATGTTACAGGCTATTTGCTTAATTTGGGACTAGATGGCGATGTGTGTATGTGAGTAAATATTTTTTTATTATTGTTACGAACTGGGGGTTCAGGATAAATTATTGCCAAACACGATACGATACGATACGAATAACACGGTAACACACTTTATTAATTAACCACTATAAATTACACACAACACTAATTACACTTACACTCTCACTAATTAGTCAATTAATGCACGCACTATAATCCGTAATTAACACTGCACACTATAACACAACATTTAATGAGTCCGTATAATTTCCGCACACACACGTAATAATCACTCGATAACTCTTCATACTCTTATATCGCACTCGACGTTCCCTTAGACATCGCTGTATCATTCGCTTCTTCCTTGTAGTCGCAGGTATTTCGCTCTTCGTTCGCTCTTGAGTAGAACCACAGATTTCCTAATACAGGAGATAGGGCAAGCCGCGTTTTTAAGTGCGACAAATGTAAGCTCAACGAGCATACACTGGCTGCCAGTTTACGCTCTGTGAGACGAGTCAAGCGCCGAATATTAGAAGAAATTACCGTTTTATCCCAAAATGCCATCCTGTGCAATTGTGACATGCCATCATCGCTAGGAATCAGTAAATTTACCAAGAAATATAATAACTTTTCACAGGTAAGAACCAAAAAGAAATTGCGACACTGGGACTGCCTATAAACTTGGCGGCTTGTCCAGTCTAATTGTATATTCGGATGTCTGTGAGTAGAACACAAGACTCCCGGCGTTTTTTTTTTTTTGGAAAGGATTTTGTTGTTGGCCGCAGATGGCCTTATCGACGTCACCGGATGAAAATGGCGAGACTAGCTCAGCCGATGATTGGCTCCAGTCGCGGCACGAGACCGCTTCCGGATACCTATCGAAGTAGGAGAAAGGACGGCCACTAAGGCGGCCCACTAGGCTCGAACCACGACTTAGTGCCGTCCCTCGGACGAGGGAGGAATATGACGCAGTGAGACGCTGTGAGGATTGGGAATCACGCGTCCGCCGGCGGATGCGGTGTCCTAGTGTTCGTGTACGATGTACAGTGTGCAGAGTGTGAGTGTAAGGCGCGTTGGCCTCTGTGATAGTGCATCTGGTCGAGTAATATGTGCCTCGGTCGGCGATGTTTAAATCGAACACCCTTCATGGGCAGATAGTTTGCCGCTTGGGCAACGAGCGGGTTGATGTGATTGGACGCGTTATCGAAGAAGCGACGGGACGCTTCTTTCATAAATGACTTAATAGAGGGAATGTCGAGGTCCCTATGTAGGTCGATGTTCCTAATATACCAGGGAGAGTTTGCCGCGGCGCGTAGAATTTTGTTTTGAATTCGCTGAAGGCGATTCAACAAAGAGGGAGCTACGTGTGCGAAGACGACACTAGCGTACGTCAAGACGGGTCGAATGCAAGCTTTGTAAATTGTCAACTTATTTCTAAGTGACATTTTAGACTCCCGGCGCACCCGTCGGTCCGCCTTATATACCTGTCCGCCCGCTAAGCTCGAAGCGTCGACGTCATTCTACATAGTTCGCGAAATATCTAGAACATACTAGACTCTTTGCTATTTGACAATTCGCATGTCATACTCTATGGTGGACGAACGTCACATATTAGCCGCCGTATTTAATGTCATGTTAATTACGTCAATTCGTAACATTATTATAAAATCCAGATCCTATTCTGTACATCTTAAAATATTATTTAGACCTTCTGGCATTCCAAACAGAACTAAATATTAACATGTGTTCATTAAAAAAATTAAAGGAAACTCAGTTTTTTTTTTAAGTAATTTATTAATATATTGGTTACGTTTGTAAAGTTATATAAAAATATTTGTATATGTACCGAGTCGACGCTCCGTTTATAACAAATTATTATGCACAACATTTTACAAATACTTAACGAAATTTTAATATTTTAACATACCTGTAAACATTTCATAGTTTTCGTTGTTTCTTATTTTATAAAAACAAAAAGACAATGTTAGTATATAAAGTAAAATATGTGAATGCTAAATTGTAAGAAATATTTAAATGATAAAATAACTTATTGATATTATTATGCTCATGTAAAGATTCTATAAGCAAAACACATTGTATATATAAAAATGTACTTTGAGAAATTAACAATGGGAAGTTACTTTTTCGAGTGTTTATGTACTTTGGGAATGTATGCAGGAGATTAGATCAACCTGCTAATTATTTTCCTCTGTTCTTTTAGATAGTTTTAATCCTTATCTTTTTTACAAATATTAATAGGTAGTCTTAGGCCCATATTCTAGAACGGGACTCAAGTGTTTATCTACTTAAATATAATGAGAAAGAGATGCCGCTAATCATGGTATATAGCTTTATCCCTTTCTAACTATACTAAAGTAAAGATCAATGCTTGAGTCTCGTTTTAGAATACGGGCCTTAACCCTTTGACCGCCAATGACGCCTTAAGGTGCCAGACACAATAGATTTTCTATTGTGTCTGGATATCTAGTGTGCAATGGGTTAAAGTTTCACATTACCTAAAGTAAAACAAGTGTAATGCGTGCTATACACTATCGCGAAGTAGTCCAAGACTGGCCGAGTAGTGTAGGTACTTCGTGCTACTTCGAACTCTTTGACTCGGTCCATAAACCGACAACAAATGGAAGTCGTCCAAAGCAAAGTCGTATCGTATTTGTCTAGCCTCGGGCAACTTCGCGAAGCATATAAGTTTGTAGAGTAAACAATCCCTAAACCGAGATAAGGTTGTACATGTAAGAAGGCGAGTAGTGGTGACGCTGTGGGGTGGTGTGGTGGAGACCCCGCGCTTCCGCCACGTCCACGTGTGTGTAGGCCGGGCCCGGGCCCGGGGGGGCGGGGCCCGTGGGGGGGTAGAGGCCCGACGCCAGACACAGGAACGCGGCGGGGCCTTGGTGGCCGCGGTCGATGGCGGTGGACGGACGACTCTCCGCCTGTAACAACTAATCAAAAAACCACGAATGGTTGTTTAAAAAGGGTACTTTTTTGCTTTGTTATGTTAACGAATAAATATTGAATTGTGTTCGAAAAGAATACCACTTTCTGACAGATGTTTTTTGTTGATAAATAATTTAATTAATATTAAATAAGTAACGCATTTATTTTTATTCCTTTGACCGCTAATGACGGTAAGGTCGCTGGTGGAAGCTGGATGAGAAAGCCGGAGGACCGGGATGTCTGGCGCAAAATGGGGGAGACCTATGTCCAGCTGTGGACTGCAATAGGTTGAAGAGAGAGAGAGAGAGACCGCTAATGACGCCTCTAGGTACCAGACACTATAGCTTTTCTATTCTATTTCTATGGGTTTAAGACCCCCATGCACTGCAGGGAAGCCCAATGTAAATTAGTGGGTGTTCACGACTACCGTCTTAAGATTGTAATAAGGTTTAATTTCATATCAAGTGCACCTATTAGTACAAAATACAAATAATTAAGTAATTTCTTTTGTTGATTTTGTGTTGGCTCATTTGTTGTATTTTAATTGTTTAATTTTATTAAGCATTCGGGTGCTCTTTTCTATACAATTTTTATTAATGTTGTGTTATATGTGTATATTTTTGTGTTTCGTTGCTGTTGGTCCTCCTATGAAATAAAATAAGAAAATAATGTTACCTCCTCGTCCCCCCGTCCCTGATGTGCGGCGAAGTCCTCCCTCCGTATGGTGGAGACCTCGAGCGGGTCCCCCAGCATGAAGCCGGCGTGAGCGAGTCGGGCGGCCGTCCCCCCCGCCGGGTCCCACACCGTCCCCCGCCGGGTCCCACACAGGCGCGTCCATCACGGCCCCGTACGGCCCGTACGTCCGGGCCGCGTGTCCGGTTAGAGTGGCCACGGTGTACAAGTGCGGACACTTCTCATTGGCCGCGCGCTCGCGCATCTGATCGCCAACGATGTATACACACATTACATACCTCCCACATATCTATTACAAATAAATAAAATTGAAGAGTATGTTTGCAATATTATTTATTGATTTAAATTTAGTTTGCAGACTGATAAGAATGTTTTAGTTTCAGAAAAAATAACAAAATAAAAGCACTAGATGGTAATCTATCAATAGCATACACAGCATGTTTCAAATAATAATCTGACATTGACACACAGATTTAAAATAGTTATTAAAAATAATACTTGAAAAGAGATTTGTTGAAATATAGGTTATACGGGGTTGAGTACAATCCGGTCTGAAAAGATTCGTTATCTTTATTTTGTGACGTCTAAAACAATTAAATAAATCTATATCTAAATTTCCGCAACTTCGGACCAAACCGTTGTATGTCCTACACATTCTCACTGTGGTTTTAAAAAAAGAAAAAAGAGAATATTGATACAACAATCCCACCAAAAACATTTCATGTAAATTGTTGTCAAGACAACCAATAAGGTTTGCGCTGCGAAAAAGATATCAGATCTCAAGTAGAGCCAAGCTTCTGAATCTACAAAACCTAAGTCTACCTGAATAATAAAACAGAGCAAGCCTTATGTGTGTACCAGCGCGAGCAGGTCGGCCATGACGAGTCGTCCCTCGGCGTCGGTGTTCCCCACCAGCACCGGGGGCCGCAGCCCGGGACCGCAGCACCTCGTCCGCCACGTACGCCAGCGACCCCACGCTGTTCCGCACCACGCCCAGGGCGCCCACCGCCTTCACTCGCGGCCGCAGCAGCTCGCACGCCTGCACACACACTATACTTCACACCCGCACTACTAAATAAGGAATCATCATCAGCTCATTAAGCGTCCCCACCGAGGGCACGAGTCTACCCGTATAGGGTGATTAGGCCTCAGTCGTCCACTCGGGCCCAGTGCGGGTTGGACGACTATACACCGTTGAACTTTTCGCAGGCGTGCGCAGGTTTCCTCACGATGTTTTCCTTCACCGTTAGAGCGTCGGGTGACGTACATATGTTTCTCGAAAATTCGAATACACATTGGTACGTGGCGGGATCTGAGCCTCAGCCCTTCCGGTAGGAGGACAACAGTTCACACCATTGAGCCATCGACGCTAAATAAGGAATATATTAAAATAATAATAAATATTCACTGAAATTCACACAGCGCCATCTAGCCCAAAAGTAAGCATACCTGTAATATGGACACTAATCGACGGATAAACATATTTATATATATTGTATTTTGTAAATATACACATATTATAAAAAGAAAACACCCAGACCAATATAAATAGATATATTCATACACACTGTCCGGGGGATCGAACCCTACATTTCAATCAATCACACCAATTGGATCGTCGCCGCGAACATCGGTATATTTCTCTCATGAACGAAATTTGAAATAATGTTATACGTAAAACGGCTGAAGTTACTGAAATACGAGTGATCAACAAGTCATTATGGATGTTTTAAAAAGCAAAATTTATAATAAATATAATAAAAGCATGCACGTGTGTTATAAGGCGAGTGTGTGCGTGTTTGTGTCCGCACGTGTGTGTAAGTGGTATGAAGAGTGGTTCGGTATGTTTCCGTGGCGTTGTGTGCGGTGACCTTGAAGAAGCCGAGCACGGCGGCGGCCCCGCACTTGTCCCGCGCCATGCCGGCCATGCCGCCGCCCGTCTTCACGTCGCACCCGCCCGTGTCGTACGTCACACCCTACACATCACATCACCACATCACTTATATACACATACACTTACATAACCTATCATCGTCAGCTCATTAAACGTCCCCACCGAGGGGCACGAGCCTACCCGTATACGGTGATTAGACCTCAGTCGTCCACGCGGGCCCACTGCGGTTGGACACGCACACGCACAACCTTTGAATCTCTTCGCAGGCGTGCGCACGTTTGCTCACGATGTTTCCCTTCACCGTAAACATAAACTATTCATAAACGGGTAGGCTCGAGCCCTCGGGGAGACGTATAATGAGCCAATGATGATGAAAGAACCAAAATAACAAATTCCATTAGATAATATTATAAAATCTTCTCCGATATATATTTTTAACAACCATAGCATAGACCATTTATTGTCAATGTATTGACATTAAAAAAAATATAGAAATTGGTAAACTCGTTCAAAATTATCATTAAAACTTTTGAAGTTTCCCTTCTTTTCTATGTCTATACATAGAATAGAAAGGGAACCTTATTATTTGAGTTAATATAAGTTTATCACAATCTTAAAAAATATTCGTTCATAAAAATAACACAGACCAAATTAAAAGATCTTAAAATTATCTACTAAAAATGTCGACTGACATATTATACGAGCGAGTGTTGCCATTAAGTGAACACTACTTATTGGCAAATAATTAACCCTTAAATAACAATAGCATGTTCTAATGTAAGTCTAGAAAGAAGAATGTTCTAATGTGTTTAGAATCTCGGCAGTTTATAGGTTAAATAAAAAGCACCGACCTTGCCGACCATCATGACGGTTTCCTCGTACGTCTCCGGCTCGTACTCCAGGAATATTACGCAGCCTGCAAAGTTCACATCACAGGATTTTTAAATAGTTAATCGACCTATGTGGTGTAACAAAATACCGGCCACTACGTCAACACGTCACATTAGATCCCCGGGTTGGACGAATAGTTGGTTGTTTGAGATTAAAACATTGTCCTATAACGATCTGCTGCAGAGCATAGGCCTTCCCGCACAGTATAGTTGCGGAGAAATTGGGTCCTTTATCACCATACAGGCTTAATGCAGTTGTAAAGTTAAAAGGCATTTTTTAATTATTGAATAAAATCATTCAAGTGAGTGTAATAAATTAACTGTTTCTACATTGTTGATATAAATTATGTAAATGCAATTTTTGTGATACATTAATGGTAGCAGATGGATGTCAACTGCAAGGGATCGGTCCGCGTGGAAATCATTAGGGGAGGCCTTCGTTCAGCAGTGGACATAATTGGGCTGTAATGATGATGATGATGATGATTAATGCTAGGAACCATAAAGACATAAAGGACGACTAAAATAACAACTGCACTGCATATCTTCATTCCTTTTTTCTTTAAGGTATTTAATAGTGAGTGAGAAAGAGACATGTGTTACGAGTCGTTTTATTACCTGGTACGTTGTCACAACTTGATTTGATTGATGAATTTGCTAGTGATGAGAATGAATTATTATATTTTATCGATAGTTATGGTATCTGAAAATACTGATAATGTGCTCTAGCGTAGGTACTAAATATTTGGCTTTCGATATGGAGGTCGTGGGTTCAATTCTCATGGAGATTACTTTATGTAAGCTTTGATGGCGTCCTTCTCGAGGTTGTGCAAGAATATGTATCCTTCGACCAAACTATTCAACTTGGCCATCACAACTTCGTGAGGGAAGCTAGGATCAACGAAAAGACATATAAAAACCGGGTTCCCTTGTAACCAGCGGAATTGCCATCACGAACAAGTATAGTGTTACCCTTGTGATGTGGCGTAGCGTCGGCGGCGCGGGACACGGCGGCCAGCAGCGGGAACTCGCGGGAGATCACCGCCGCGTCGGCCTCCACGCGCACGCGCACCGCCCCCGCCGCGAACGTGTCCACCGCGTACCGCGCGCACTGCACCGGAGTCATGCGCTCCGGGTCCGCGCCCCCCATGTCCCGCGACACGCCCCTACAACACCACGCCACGGTTAACACGTCACGTCACTTAACCGATTATACGATATGCTTACTGCGGGATAATATAATGTTATAAGGCGGGTAATACCGCGGGAACAGCTAGTCAAACGTCCCCACCGAGGGGCACGAGCCTATAGATGGTGTATAGGCCTTAGTCGTCCACGCGGGCCCAGTGCGGGTCGGACGACTTCACGCACAACCTTTGAATCTATTCGCGGGCGTGCGCAGGTTTCCTCGCGATGCTTTCCTTCACTGTAACAGCGTCGGATAACATACATATTCGAAAATTAGAAAACACATTGTACATAAAACCTCGGCCCTCCCCGTAGAAGGGCAACAGTCCACACCATTAAACCACCGACGCTCTTGACAACACAACATACTACCATTCAAGTCTATATATTTTTATACCATAAGTGAACGACACAGTCTGTGCGCTACCTTTGGTAAATAATCGTCTGCATGACGGATGCAATTGTTGAAAGAAATTAAAAAAAGTAAGTTTCTCATTACTTTTTGCAACACAACAGAGACATTTCATGCATAAAGCTATTTTGAAGTAGCATCACTTTTAAGATTTTATAAAATCTGCCCTAAGTATATAAAATAGGACTGTATAATTTACTCTGAACGCGATCGTGCCGTGTGCAAGCTAGTATGTGTGTGTTGTGTGTGTGTATTGTAGTGTCGCTTGCGCATCGTTGCTTGCTGTCGTCTTGTGGTAGCCTCAATTTAATTTAGTAAAAAATCCACTGTTTCTCAATCTTCACATTATGAGTATGGATACATTGGAGTGTTTTAAGTGTGGTGAAACAATGTCAGATTATGTGCAATGCTCTGTTTGCACCAAACAGTTCCACTTCCATTGCGCCGGGATAACAGAAGTGGGATACAGGAAGCTTGGTGACAGGAAATCAACTTGGCGTTGTTTTACTTGTAAACAGGTGTGTGACTGGAGCCTCTTCTACTTCTAATGTTACTACT